>JAYMSL010005334.1:0-10204 GCA_036897195.1 Plantago coronopus
AAAATAGTTGATGTTTATTGTTAATAGTTGATGTTTGCTGTAAATAATTGATGTTGATGTTATATTGTAACTAAGTCATGTTTTTAAGTGGACTTTTTGAAAAGACCACATTTAGTGGACTCTCTCAAAAGTTTCTCTGTCAGGAACTAGGTTTAGGAAGATAAAAATGATGTTTTACTAATTTACGGAGTAAAACAAAGTCATGTGTAAAATACGAACTTACGAAGGACAGTTGCTCCTGCTCGTCCCCTCTTTCTCTGCCCCTGCAGATTGATTCTCCAGTGATTTTGGATTCGATTTTAGCTCAATAACCAAGCTCGTCAAATATTTTGTGTTTGAGAATGAGTTTTCCAAAACAAAAACAAAACTGATCAATTAATCGGTTTTATATATCTTTCTATAACTTTGTACTTCTTTGTCCCCACATTACCCCACAATTCTTAAAAACTTCAAGAACACCCTTAACATCAATCACATTTATCCAACCTCATCACTCTTATACGTTATTACACACATCCTACTTAACCATTAAATTCAAAAGCACCACCCAAACACTAATTCAGTTTTCTTGTTTTAAAAAAACCATGATCTCTATTCTACCGCTTTACAATTGTAAAATTTGACTCCCAGGCCAAACCCACTAGCCTATGAATATCTATAGTGTTTTTCTTTTAAAAATAAAATTGGGAACCCGCATGCCGCAGCCACTACTCATTAGGTGTGCACTGGGTAAACACAATTAGCTCAACCAATAACCTGCAAACTACGTGAACTAAGTTAACTGTATAAGTGCGACAGACTCTGACCCAAAATGACATAATCATAGAAAATTATCCACTCGTGGGACTCGAACCTACGAAACCTGTGACCAAGAGTATCTGTAGTAGTTAACTACTGCTCCTTGTGGTTTTTTATTTCCTTTCTCTTGTTTATGGGCCTGGTCGCCTGGGCTTACAAATGTGAATGGAGAGTATCAAGACTAAAACTCCTGTTGGAAAGGTGAAGAAGAAATCATCCAATAACGACTTTAATACATGTCCAGTAATTTTAACTAATTGATACCCGTCCGTCTAATATAGTAACTTGCAAGTAGTTTATTATTGGAGAAGGATTTTATTAGTGATTGGTTTACCGTTTACACCACGTCGTTCACTGACATGACATGTCCTACCTAGCAGCAGCATGGGAGACCATAATATATAATACTATTACTATCTCAGATGTAGATATAAATACCATACCATGATTCATGATTATGATCCCAACTACAATTGCTATTTCAATTCCCATCTCACCACTACTTTGGAAGATCGGTACTTAAAATTTCAAATTCGTATGTATTATCATTGAACTTCTAAATTAATGGATCTCATTTCTTATATATGTGGTACATATAACATATATATGTATTCTCCCATAAATATAGTACTATCATTCCATCTCTCGATCAGTCTTCGTATCGTAATATATCTTAGGTCGCCAGAGTAATATCTCTAATACACATTTAGTCTCTTGCAAGTTATGACGTATGGATGTGATATCATCGAACATGCCTTAAATTACTTGTCACTTAAGATGCCTAAATTACTTGTCACTTAGTTAATATAGACCGTTTGGAAAACGAGAGTGGATTATTTTGGTGGAGTTCAAGCATCTTTATGATTTTTGATTATATCTTAACCACCTAATTACAACGCATTCTTCCTAAACATGCACACCACAAGAATCAAACCCTTGATTAATATTACTCTTATCGTTAAATTACCTTATAAGCCGTACCATATAATATTATCCTACACGATTGTATATACCCCTAAAAGAAAGCCTCTAGGAAATAAAATTCCACAGAAACAAACATTCAATGGAAACAATAGTCTTACATGTCCTCATCTACTCTGGTAGTCGTATGCATGATTGGATGGATAGATAGATATAAACTGCAGACCTCCTCCATACCTTGTCAACTTCTCACTTAATAACAAACATTTCCAACTCCTTCAAATAACAAAAAAAAATCTCACTAAATACCAAACATTTCCAACTTCTTACAATTTCTAGCACAAGTGGAGAAATGTAGATCTCCTATATATTTACATTATTCAATATGTTGTATGTTCGTAAAAATTCGTGTTTTTTCTTTTTTCAAACAATAAATCTTATTTCTACACTATTTTTATATTAATTTATAACTCCACAAACGACTATACCGACATTATGACTCCATATCTAAATCACCTCATGTTTTTATCAGAATTCGAACCTCCAACATTTGCTCAGAGACCTCCCCAAAAATTTAGAAGATTGAGGCCCTTCCTTCACACTTGGACAGACACTATGCTACATTTTTTTTTTAAATGGTAAAAGAGTGACTCGAATTCCCGACCTATTGGTTGAAGGTAAAGCGTTTTACTTATTGAGCTACGGTTTGTTGTCTCTGTGCTACATTACTACTCCACTATTTAAACTATCTTCTTTTCAACTTAAATTCAAATTCATTCATATCAGTTAAAATTTAGTTAATTCACATTTGTATTTCACTTTAGAGTTCATATCCATTCATTCAGAGATTTACAGAATTATAATTGTAAATGTTAGCGTTCAAATACTAATAGTAAAGTAGTAACCCGAATTCTTAATAGTTTTAATGTGCTGAAAAGCGCGCTAAGTATAAAAATTCAGGGCTGTCAAGCAAACTTAAAAGTAGTTAATTACAACTACTAATTCCTGGGGGATGAAAATGCAATTACGAAGCCCAAAACAATGTCGGTCAGTAAATGTTAAAAAACACAAGGACTCAATATTAAATAAGCAGATTCCAGATTCCAAACACACTTGGCTAAAAAACCATCAAAATGAAAACCCACTCTCCAAAACCATTTTTCCTCTGATCATCATCATCACAATCCTCCTTCACCTTCACCTCCTCTGTACCAAAACACAAACATTTTCATTTCATTTCTCGCTTTTCAAAATGATGCAGCTACTATTTGCTCTCATTTTCTCCGAAATGGCGCTAATCGTCGCCTTCGTCTTCAAAACTCCACTCCGGAAGCTCGTCATCATGGGCCTGGACCGTGTCAAGCGCGGCCGAGGACCGGTCGTCGTAAAAACTGTCGCCGGTACGGTTTTCGTTGTGATGACCGCAATGGCGTACAATGTGGTGGCGATCCAGAAGCGCTGGATCCAGGACGGTGAGGTCAATCCTACGGATCAGATTCTGTTCACCAGACACCTTCTCGAAGCTTCTCTTATGGGTAAATGATTCGTGAGCAGCTTGAATTTAGTTCAGTTGACTGTGATTTGGATATTTTGTGCAATGTGTGCTGGTTTCTGGTTGTGGAGATGGTTGGTTATGCGATTGAGTGTTTTCCTGAGTAGTTTGTTTGATTCGTGAACAGCTTGAATTTAGCTCAGTTGAGTGTGTTTTGGTTGTTTTGTGCAATGTGTGCTGATTTCTGTTTCTGGAGATGGTTTATGATGCGATTGAGTGTTTTCCTGAGTAGCTGGTTTGATTCGTTTGCTGGTATGGTAAGTAGGCTGTTAGAGAAAGAGATCTAGAGATGCTTTATTGTTCCACGTGTTATTTGCTTCGAATAATTGATTACTGTTCTATTAGGAATGTTGTTGCTGCTCCTCTGTTTCTTATTGTTGCTGGATCTTCTGGTGATTGTGTATTGTTTCTGAAACTCTGAGAAGGAAATTATCTGTCATATGTATCTTTGTTAAACATTTTTGTTGTTATTTCTTTTCGTTGAGGATCTGGTAATCCAAATTTAGCTGCAGACTTGCAGTAGTCCTAGTAAATTTGTCATTATAGCTGAAATGACTTGTGTCATTAGGCCACTTCAAAGTAGTCCGGGTGAAGAGTATGGGGCTAAAGGTTTAAAGATGGTGAGGTGAGGTGAGACGAGCGTTACTGTGTTGCTTTATAGGACGGTAGTCAAAAGATGCCCGTAAAATCATGCGTGTTTTACGTCTTAAATCACGGGTGCATTAAATTTTCTAACTGTGTGAATATATGAGATTTTGACCATCGGATTTTATACCCGGTTAAAGACAGATTGGTGATGTTGATGTAGTAAATGTATGGCTAATGAGAATGCAAATGCACCAGTCCAGTTCATTGTTATGTCAAACTAGTGTAGTTGTTCATATGAACTTGTATTTCCTGGGGACTTGTTATGAATTTATTTATGAACTGTAACGCAAATAGTTTCCTCTCCTGATGTGATTTTAGAATGTAGTGTAATTTGCAATCTCTTGCTCAAATCAGGTTCATTGGATCCTGAATGGTTATATAGCAAATTGATATGTTACAAACTTTCTTAATCATTGATATATATAGTCTTAACAGAACAATAAGAGGGTAACATGGAGGAAGATAAACAGGTATATGGTAAAACAAACAAGGCAGTCCATTTGCTGGTGGATTGGTTGCAAAAAGAGCTGTTTGTATAGTCTATCTCTGATTTGTGTTGAGTGATACTGAGTTTTGGTGTGTGTTAGAGTTCTACTGGCTCAATCATTTTTGCTGCTTCCCTAAGACTAAATTTGCTCTGTACAGGATTCTCCCTTTTCCTAGGGCTGATGATTGACAGGTTGCATCATTATATCCGGGAACTGCGTATTAGGAGGAAAACCATGGAAGCGGTAAAAAAGCAGAACCGAGTTTTTGAGGACGGGAAACTTCAGGTTTCGAATGAAACCAAAGCTTTGGAAGAAGAAATCACGAATCTGCAGGGAAAAGTTAAGTTGCTTGAATCAACCCTTGAGTTGAAGTCTAAAGATGCAGGAAGTGCTGAAGCCAATGCTGAAGCTCTGAAAAAGCAATCAGAAGGGTTTCTTATTGAATATGAACGGTTGGTTGATGAGAACCAGAACTTGCGAAACCAGTTGCAATCTATAGAGCTAATGCTGTCACATTCTGATGGCAAGAAATCTACATAAGAGACCATTTCGGTCTCTCTCTCTCTCTTGTTGTGTGTTCCTTGGTTATGTTGTTGATAGCATAGTAGCTTCATGGATATTAGTTCATGTCTGACAAAAGAGGAAAGATGAAGGGGATAAATATCGGTTTTGTTACTTAGATCAGGTTGTTGTTATAGTGATCAAAGTTGACCTCCTGGCTTCCTGTACTGGACTATGATATTTGTGATTTGGAGAAAGATATGAAGAAACATCCCATCCCAGTGCTGAAATGATCAATTTAACTGTGATATGAAAAGCAAACATTTTTTTCTTCCTTTTTCGTGATTCATTGATTTTGTTAGCTGTATCACCGTGCTCGATTATTCCCTACCCCAAATTCATGCTCCCTTCTAAATCTGGTTTTAATTTATGAGACTTCTGTTTGTTTTAGTTTGGTCTGTATATTAACCAGGATCCATACATTAGACTCCACGTATCGTTCCAGACTTCCAGTGCCCACTCTATTCCAGTCCCAGACATGATCGACTTGCTAGTTTCGTGAACTAGTTACGTACTGTAGTCTGTAGTTTCTTAGGTATTTCGATTGCTAAAGATCCAAAACCATTAGCGAGATCTTTTGAGTTGTTGATTACACGTTGAAAGTGAAAGGTATGGATCAAAATGTCTAGTAAGTCTACTTTTACTATAAATCCCTTTCTGCTAAAGTCCTATATACTCAAAAACGTCCAGATCCAGAGTGGTGTTTGATTGTGGATGTGGCAAGAAATGAAGAAAAGCTCTTTTGATTGCTCTGTCGTTTACAAAGCAGCCACTCACATCTGAAAGAGATGTACAATTACAGTTCCACTCCATTATTCAAGAAATGGAAGTTGGCGTAACAAAGGTTTCAACGCCATTTACAGGCCTTCTTCCATTTTAGTTATTTAGGCCAAATGATACAGCAGGGTGAGGGGCTCATTGGGGCTAATTGCTCAAAACTTCAAAAGGCAATTTGTTAAGAACTTTATAATGAACCTGTACGTCCCTTTTCAGTTGCGTGCTGATGATGATCACACCCACGCTTTTAAAAAGGGAATATTGCTTGAATCTGAAAAAGTACAATAGTTTAAAACGCTTCTACCTTCATACCTAAGAAATGATGTTTTACTTTCTTGGTTAGATATAAAGTTGCAAATTATCATTAATTATGTGCTTAGCTAGTTTAGCTTAACTTAATTTCCATGAGATTTAGGTCCACTCTTAACACTGTTATGACTTATGAGGCTCTATTGCTCTCCTATTGCATAACGGAGGGGACGTAACGAGGGTGCATAGTGGGGCGTCCTATGTTCATGTAACATTTTTAAAAATATAATTATGCACCCCCGAAATTCTGAAACAACCCCATATGTATAATTCCGCATCCCCAAGATCCGCCCCCTGAATAAAGACCAGCATATATTCTTTCAAGTGCACCAGACACTCAAACATACCAACCAATGTCTTCTCACAATAGCACAATATATACACACTCAGTCATAGTCTCTTAGATACCAGTAATTACAGACCGCAGAACATTTCAGCCACATTTAGGTAAAAGTAAACGGTTACTAGTTTTACGGACATTGGGGAAGTAGCTGGCTATGTCTATGCAGCTTCAGCGAACCCGACTCTGAGTTTGCCATAATCAAACACGGTGTGGTAGCGACCCATGAACATGTCTCCCAGGATCCTGCATTTGTAATCATGTCACTTGTAAGCAAGTAAGTTCATAAATAAAGCTTCGGAAACGCATTTGTAGTTATCTGGAAATTTACCAAAGAGGGCCACGAGGAGGAGGAATGTCAAGACCCGTGAAGCCACTAATGCATTGTGCCGCAGATCCCTCTCCAACCTTGAGTATATACTGTTGCACCACAAAATCACCATCATGGCAAATGAAACAAGGAACCAGATAAGAACATCATCTAAGTCGTAAGATGCAAAAGCCTAGTGCTTGAAACTGAATAGCTGCCAGCCTAGCACACCTTGGCTTGTGACAAAATTGAAAGAAAAAAAATCATTTGTCGTGGATTGATGCAGTACCTCTTTTGGGGATAGATCGAAAACTTTTCCACCGATGGTGAATGAAACGTCTGGCATTTTAGAAATGCCTTTACAATCAACAGCTGACTGACCCATAGGACTTGGCAGCCGTTCGCAAAGCTAGAATAGTAGTGTACATGACCATGTGAGATGACTGGTGAGACAGCAAACAGAGCCGTAACAAACTATTTAAAAACACAGGCTAAGTAAGCGTACCTCATTAACATAGGTCAAGATGCGATCCTGAGTCTGGTTCTGCCTGAGTTGATTTTGCATCCAAACAACAGCCATTTCACAAGCAGAGCACATCGCATCATTCAAGCCAGATGATCGGCCAGTTTTCTCGTCAACCACACTCTCGATACCCCCACTATGCAAGGAATGTATGGCAGGTAAGTGCAAGAAGCAAGAAGCAAATAGCAATAAGGTATGTGCATGAAAAGGAGGAAAAGAAAATGGAAGGAAGTAGAACTAATTTCGCAAATCTATATTGGATCAATCAGTGACCTCTCAGAATTCTTAAATGTATTCCAAAAACAAAAAATAGCTCGGATACCACAGGAAACAGGCGATGCAAAAGGACTAACCTAACACCACGAGTTCCATCAAACGTACACAATCCAACTTGGGAACATATCTTCTTGGGATGTGCCTGGGAACATGGAGGATAGCTTCAAAACTTGTACTACATCACTAAATATGACTTGCAAATGGGCATGGTGAACTCTAAATCCTACCTCAGCCAAAAGCAGATCAATGATAGTTTGTCCATATTGCTCAACCACAGCCTTGCACTCCTGGCTAACAACTCCTTTGGCCCCTATGGCATGATTGATCATGGTGATCACAGTCTACAACAATTCAAGCAACAGAAAGTCAAGTATTAGGAATCATACCAAATCATTGAGGAATGACCTACAAAAAATTAGCTGATGTGTGTTCTTCATATTTCTCTTGGATGAGGTTGCATCACTCAAAAAAGAAGAAGAAAAAGTATATAAACCTAAAGGAAATTAGCTAATAGTTTGATCCTTCACATTTCTCTCGGATGAGGTTCAGCCACTTGAAAAGGGAAAAAAATCAATAATTGACACGAGGCGAAACTATTCTGCATCAATATGCAAACTATAGGAATCATGCTTGTTAAATGTCAAAGAATGAGAATCCTATTTCTGTCTACCACCAAATAGTTCAACTGGTTTAAATTTAACCTTTTCAATCTCAATTTAAATTTTATATTGATCAAAATTCAAGACATCAAATTGTACAAGAACTGAGGATCATAACAAAAGCATGTATTATTATCACAGATTCACAGCCAACACTAATGAAAGTATTTGTGAAAGAGCTACCACTCATCTCAATCCAGCTCCATCGGGTGAAGACATTCTAAGAGCAAGTATAGCATCTACGCAAAAAAGTAACTAGCAAATTGCAAGAGGCAGTGGTAGCGAAACACCACCCCTCCCCACCGGGTTTTCAAACACCTATTCAAATTTGAGCAATCTGTGGCGGAGTTACAATTTTAAATTACTTGATAAAAAGATCACTAGATTTCCCTATCAACTTAATCCCAGAAGTAAAAAGGGCATGATCATTGTAAGATTCCACCAAAAACTATGAGAAGAATCCAATGCTTTATGTGAAGAACGAAAGGCAAAAAATTAACAGGGGAGGGCACAAATACACACCGTTGGTCCAGCCAAAAGAGATGTCCCAGAGTCAGCAATTGCAGAGCATCCGCCATTGCAGTAACCTGAAAACAGATCATAGACAACGCAATCAGAAGGAGGCAATGTAAATAGCAAAAGACAAAAATGTTTACAACAGAAAAAGAGACCTTGTACGATTTATGCAATTTCTTTCGAATAACAAGAATTGAGCATATAAAGAGTGTACGTACCACTTTCTTTACCATCAATGAGAACATCGCCCATATCAAACTGTAATCACAATAATCCATAGATTTAGTAAGTACCATAGCTTTTAAACATGACATGTGCAAATAACCGTGATAACCGACCTGCCAGTACCCCTTCCGAGACACAGGAACATACGAGTGTTTACCCTTGAAATGCTTTGGGTCAACTCCGCCAAAGACAATTTCACCACCCGCTTCTTCCTCCACTTTCCGGTTCAGCCAAAACGAGAAGACAGGCTCCTTCACAAGACCTTGTTTGACCATATTGTACCTGAGAAATACAAGAACATCCAAGGAAATACACAAGTACTTAGTACTTGATATGCTGAATTAAGATTGCCGTCCAAGGAAAATGCTTCACATCTCAACCAAAAAAAGAAGCTATAACCCTGAAAGCACAGGTCATACCAAACTGGGGTCGCATTGCCAACTGAGATCTCCTGGAAACCAAGTCCTAGAATGCCATCAAACTTTGCCACTAGAAAGGTTAGACTTGGTTCTTTTGTTGCCTCGATAAATATCTGGCCAGGCCAACAAGGAATTGTAAGTAAAAGAGCTTGGCAGGTCATGGAAAGCACATACTCACAGAAAGAGGACAACCTGATTCTTTACTACAAGACCGCCAACCTTGACATTGTCCTCACTGAAGAAACCAGAGATTGCTCCAGTACCATACTGAATGGCAGCAGGTTTTCCTGTAGCAGATCAATTTGCTTGTTCAAACTTATTTCTCCAAGTCAATGAGTGAGCCAAGGCCAATCAATTAATTCTCATATCAATCTCAATTTTCCGTGTGGAATAACTATCAGTAAATTCTGCAAAGGTAATTTCAGATAATAGGCTTATAGCTTCAACAAATTCTAATTGTCCACACATCGGAAATCAGCTATTCCACTTCAAAAGATATCCATGTCAATATACATGTTACTTTAAAACCTTCTTCCAAGTTCCATATCTTATGCTTCAGCTTCACGAATTCGTGTACAGAAATATTTTCTTCCATGAGAATCAATTCGAGTTAAGCTTCAACTATGGCGAATGATAAGACAACAAAAAGAACACATAGCAGGAAGAGTATAACTTTCTTTTTTGGCAATAGAATTTTCATAAAGAGAGCATAAGAAATGAATAATGACAGACCACACATACAAACCCAAGGAGATACACCCATCAAAATCAAAATGACCATAAAAAGCCTGAATAGAACAGACTAACCATTCTTCTTGTAAGGTTTTGATTGGCCTGACTTGTACTTCGAATGAACGAAACATGGGACCTGCAAGGAGCAAA
>JAYMSL010005335.1:0-10201 GCA_036897195.1 Plantago coronopus
ATTTTTGTGTTAAGGATGAGCAGGAGCTGAGATTTAGTGGAATGCTGACGTGGCAGAGTTGAGCCCCAAATTGAGGCTGAACTGCTGGAGATAGCCTAAAGCAATACTGCTCTGACAAAGGCTCAGGATAAACTAATCTTCATAATGATTTATTTTTCCATTTTAAAACCCAGGCAAACTATTTTTATATTGGTTAATATAAACCAGAAACAATATAAAATCAGGAAAAGTAACAGTAGGCTTGTACCTAGTTTCCTCCTAGCATCTAGCGCTGCGTATTGGGCCGAGGATTTGACTGAATCCACCGGCCTGAGCCTAATTTTGGCCCAACAAATGGACAACAAATCGACCAGCCCTATAATGAAGTCTCGCATACGATATGGAAATTAATATTTTAGTATAACAAATATGCGAAAATGTCAGTTTAAAAGTATACTTTTGCTAAGACATTTGGAATTAAAAAATCATCTTATTTGTCCTTATATCAAATTTTCTTCTCTACTTTGACACCTTTCTTAAAACTATCTTATTAAGTTATGCACTGTCACACAATTTATCAAATTATAGTCACTGGCAGATGTATTCAGTAGTCTAGCTGATGTCTATGTTTCGGCAATAGTCTCTAACTCTCAAAGATTTTTTTAAAAATACTTTTTATACATTTACTATTTATTAGAAACCAAACATTTAGAATAAATCCGAGATTAAATTATCTATAAGATTCGTTGTATTTCGTCAGTGGCGAACGTACATGTTTGGTGGGGCTCCATGCTTTTTAATTTTTTTTTAACATAGTTCAAGTATTTCTAAATTTTTAAAAATGAGTCTTACCCATTTTATTGAATTTAGTCTACAATTAATTAAATAAGGGTTGAAAATTATAAAAATATTGATTTTTATGGTATAATGATTACATATCTAAGTTTGTTTTTGCTCTCGCGATGAGCTCCAAGCAATTACCGTGTCCTGAATCTTGGCTTTGCCCGTGGTTTACGTCCTACCATTTTGAAATAGTACTGCAGGCTTCCCCGGCCCCTGATTTTATCGATCAGCAGCACGTAGTTATTTCTTTACCGTTTGGAATTGTCAAGATAGCAGGTACTTGAATTGTATCACGTAGATCACGTTCTTTTGTTTATGTGACTCCTGGAGCAACCATGGGTCGCTCGCTGCCTGTCGTCGACAAGATAATTAATTAAGGGCCACATCCCCATCCGGCCATGCATTGACAGGATAATTAATAAGTTTTGTCACTTAGGTTTTCTTTCTCCACGTGATGGAAATAAAATGTGTTCCTAAGATAAGCAAGATTTATCCCCAAAAAAAAAAAAAAAAAAAAAAAAAAGATAAGCAAGCTTTCATAATATGTGGTCATTGTTTACTTTGCTTAATTTCCCTTGTTCTTATCTTATCTATATAAGTGCTACCTAGCTAGCTAGGATAACTCCCCTTACTCCATATCAGCTCCATCAAACAAATTAATCCTTCAATTCAATTAAGCAATGACAAGTTGCACTAGTCCCCCAGACCACAGAAAGTTCCTCCCCAAGCGCATTATCTTGGTCCGCCATGGTCAGAGTGCAGGTAACTTAGACGAGAACATTTAGAGTTTTTGGTCGAAATCATACAATAAGTATGCTAGGTTGGCACAAGCAGGTAAGGGTTTGGTGAGGGTGGCTGATTTAGTCCAAAGTTTGCGAAAGGGTGGCAATTTTAGTCCACAGGTCAACAAGTCAACACGCTCCGCACACGTGGCGCTCTACGTTGGCGAATTAAGGCGAACTAAGCCGCTCCGAAGTCCAATTCGCTGCCACATCACTTATGCTGACGTCATAATTATTTTATTTGACATAAAAACTTAAAAAAAATAAAAAAAACTTTTATAAATAAAAAATAATAAATTTAAATAAAAACCAAAAAAAAATTTTAAAAATTCGAAAAATTTAAAAAATTCAAAAAAAATTAATTTTAAATAAAAAATTTAAAATAATGTGAAAAATTTTTAAAATTCAAAAAACAATTAAAAATACTTTTAATTTTTTTTTTAAAAAAAAACTAAAAATATATTTAAAAAATTGTAAAAATTCAAAAAAAAATTAAAAATACTTGAAATAAAAACTAAAAAAACTATTTAAAAACTTGGAAAAATTTAAAAACAATTAAAAATACTCTTTTAAAAATTCAAAAGTAATTAATTAATTTTAATAAAAACTAAGAAAATATTTTAAAACTCTAAAAAATTCAAAAATTGATCCTCTCATTACATGCTGACACTTGTTATAATTAATTTTCAAAATGAGAGGATCAATTTTTGAATTTTTTAAAATTTTAAAATATTTTTTTATTTTTTATTCAAATTAAATAATTATTTATGCATTTTTAAAAGAGTATTTTTAAATGTTTTTGAATTTTTCCAATTTTTAAAATTTTTTTTTAGTTTTTATTTCAAAATAATTAATTGTTTTTGAATTTTTACAAATTTTAAATATTTTTTTAGTTTTTTGTTTGAATTTTTAAAAGTATTTTTATTTTTATTATTTTGAATTTTTAATTTTTTTAATTTTTTTTTTTGGATGTTTTAGATTTTTTCGAATTTTTAAAAATTTTTAATTTTTTTTTTGTTTTTATTTAAAATTATTATTTTTTTAATTTTTAAAAGTTTTTTTTTTTATTTCTTTTATAAAATAAAATAATTATGACGTCAGCATAAGTGATGTGGCAGCGAATTGGGCTTCGGAGCGCCTTAGTTCGCCTTAATTCTCCGACATAGAGCGCCACGTGTGCAGAGCGTGTTGACTTGTTGACCAGCGGACTAAAATTGACACCCTTTCGCAAACTTTGGACTAAATCAGTCACCCTCTCCATACCCTTACCTGCTTGTGCCAACCTAGCATACTTATTGTATGATTTCGACCAAAAACTCCATCATGAACAGCTTGCATTTCCATAATTCGATTAATTATAAGCAGCTTGCAAGTTTATAATGAATGAGAAAGACAGGGCCAGCGACATAAGTTTGTGAGCCATTGATAATGCCAAAGATTGTTCAGCTACTCTCAATTTGTAGTAATTAAAAAACCTGCAATTATATGAGCAAGTAGTGCAGAAATTGATTAAAAAGATTGAGTAATTTGAACTGTTGTGAACATCAGAACAACTAGAGATTTTATATGGACGTTTTTCATAAACAAATATTTACCGTACTGCGTTTAATTGCATAGAAGCATATTGACAAGTTCAACGGTTGTTTAGTTGTCAATTACGTACTATACTACTCCTACTACCCTTAAAAAAACCTGCAATTTCAAGGTACTACTTCTATATATAATGTGAAATTAATATTCAGCATCATCAGCTTACAAAATTTGCAGATCACTACACAGCACAAAAGCAGAAAAAGAAAGATGGCTGCATATGCTGCTCTTGCAACTCTTTCCAGAGCCATTGACCAACTCCTGCCTTATGAACAACACTACCTTTTCCTTTGTCCCAAACACCAAATGCAATCTCTCCGTGCAAAACTTACCAACTTACAAGAGTTTCTCGAATTCATGTCCACCATACCCGGTCCATCTACAATCATGCAACTGGAAAGGCGAATCACAAATGTTGCTTACCACTTGGAGGACATTCTCGAACCACTCCTCGTGCGGTCACTTCATCAAGAATTCCTCGTGCGGTCACTTCATCAAGATTTAGAAGTCTACCGCAGGTTTGCGAACAAGTTGAAGGAATCGACCGAGGACGGTATATGAGTCTAAATACATAGCAAGCATTGTAATTGAACTATATATCTATTATTATATAAAACTAAACACATTATTAAAAGTACTTGGAAATTATTTTGCTAGTGTTTTTTTTGAAGAGGCAAATCTATCATAATCCTACTTCTACTCCTACACTAACCCAATACCACCTTATATCACCACACCAATAACAACCTTATATCACCAAATAAATCTCCACATCCGGGAATCGAACTTGGGACCTATCACCACATATAATCAAATATAACATTAGCTTCGTCCCACATATCAAATATGTGGTGATAAAGAAGTGTATTGGTGTTAAAAATAAGTGGGGTAGCTTGCTAATGTTAGATCATCAAATATAATTTTGATCTTCTCTTATATCTTCTTTAATATGTTTTACTATCTCTTACTATATAAAATAATACACATAAAAGTAGTTAAAAGTAGTTGGAATTTCTTTTTTACTAATTTTAATCTTCCCTTATCTTTTAGTGTATCTTTCATTATCTAAAACAAAAATAGGGCACTAATTTCCTAATTTTTTACCATGCAGTTGATTTTTACTATCTTATATTTTTTAGTATTATTTGTCTAAAACAAAAATACATTACAATAGTTTTAACACCAAAAATCGATTTTGATCAATTCTCCCATATTGACTTTGAAAAAAAACTATTACAAAAACTTGAAAGAGACCACATTTAAATGGTCTTTTGAAAAATTCCACTCTTACTTGATAAAATAGTCGATGTTTGAATATTAATAGGTGATGTTATTTGTCAAATTGGTGATGTTTATCTTGAAACGAATTTATTGATGCTTTTGATTCGAATTGCTTAGTTTTAGGATTGAATTAGTGATGTTATCTGGATTTTTTTATTATTTTCAATTGTTTTGGTGAGTTTTTATAGTTATGCTGCTGTTTTTTGGGGTTTGGTTTGGTTATAAGTGTTGTTAGTGTGGTTATTGATGTTGTTACCCCTAATATTAAGTTATGATAGGATATTTATTAGTGATGTTACCTATTCATTAGCTCTGTCTTTTGGTTTTGTTATAAGTGATGTTAGTGTGGTTATTAATAATGTTACCCTGATATTAAGTTAAGCTAGTATGTTTATTAGTGATGTTGGGTTGGTTATGTAAAATGGTTATTATTGTTGGTGTTGTTGCCTACGTTATTTCTGTTAGAGGTGATGTTAGGTTGATGATTGTTGATGTTATGTTGTTGTTTTGAAATTAGTTTTGAATGATTTTTATAGTGATGTTTTGTAAAATGATTTTTGGTGATTTAGTACTATTATAAGTGATGTTATGTTGATGTTATGTTATTGTTGGAATTGACAATGTTATCTACTTGGTCTTTTTGAAAATACCACAAATAGGTGGTCTCTCCCAAGTTTTTCTCAAAAACTATATATACTCTGTATTTATCGTGACTATTACAATTTACACAAAAAAAGAAAAAACAATATCTAAACTACATATAAATATTGAAAACCTGAATCCAATTCAATCTTAATCATTAAAACATAAAACGGGCATGCGAGTACATTAATATTAATATTAGTATCATTAAAACTGAACTCAGCTTTTCTTAATTTTTGGCTAGGCCTGGATGCATTTGTTGGGTGCCTTGACAAAGTTGATATCCTTTTGTATGACTCAATTACGAAGACCAAGAAATCTATGGAGAACAAAGTTCATCTACCTAGAACCACAAGAAGTTTGTCAACCAAGTTGCCCGATGCCACAGATACAACCGTGGGACTCCAAGATGATTTCAAGCAAATATTAGAAAAAGTCACCGGACATGACTCCTCGTTGCAAATAATTCCAATCACTGGAATGGGTGGAATTGGAAAGACCACTCTTGCTAGAGCGGTCTATGATCATATGCGATTGCAACATCGATTTGATCTTGTGTTGTGGGTCACTGTTTCCCAAGAGTATGATGTTGAAAATATTCTTCGAAGTCTCCTTCCTAAGGATGCAGAAAAAAATAATTCTGGCGAGACGCTGATGGTGCTTGTATACAAACAGTTGTATCATCGGAGATATCTAGTGGTGTTTGATGATATGTGGGACGAAGCCGCATGGAATGGTATTAGAAATGCCTTTCCAAATGACAACAATAGCAGTCGCATAATCTTGACTACCAGGTTGCTAAGAGTTGCCAGGTATGTTGGCTCTTTGAGTCATACACACAAAATGAAGTTCCTGAACGACGAGGAGAGTTGGGATCTATTGCGACATAAGGTGTATGGTGGTGCCGACTGCCCAAGCGAATTTGAAGACATTGGGAGAGCAATTTCGAGAAACTGCAAAGGGCTCCCACTAGTTGTCGTTGTAATTGCAGGGCTCCTAAAGTTCAATCAGCAAACAGAATACTGGAAAGAAGTTGCAGGGAGCACCAAGGCAAAGGCAGCTTGGAATGATGATTCTATACTCAAAATTCTATCTTTGAGTTACACAAACTTGCCTCCCCATCAAAAAGCATGCTTCTTGTACTTTGGAGCTTATCCAGAAGATCACGAGGTCCCAACAAGGGAACTTTTGAGATTATGGTGTGCTGAAGGATTCTTAAAATCAAAAGAGTCTAAAACAATTGAAGAAGTCGCGGAGGAATGCTTGGAGGAATTGGTAGAGAGAGGTCTGATTCTGGTCAAGAAGAAGCGTTACAATGGGAAAATAAAAACTTCAAGCATACATGATGTCCTCAGGGAATTGAGTATAAGATCATCACATGGAAAGTTTCTTTATTATTCGCCAACATCTAAAATCATCCGAGCATCTAATAATATCATCCGACGCCGCCGCCGAGTAAGTTTTTCTTTTTTGAAGTACCCGTTTCAAAATAAGAAGTACCCGTTAAAAAATAGGTCTTATACTCATCATGAACCTATATATGGATATATCCGCTCTTTTCTAATTGAAGATCTTGAAGAATATGATAGGTTTAGGTCTTATAGACAAATTATTAGAAACTTAACTTTAATAAGGGTGCTGGGTAAAATAGGTGTACGGGACTACTCTTGTCTTGAAATGATATGTAATAGATTGACTAACTTAAGGTACCTACATATTTCAAAAACTTCAAGAACTTATAGATATGAACTATTTATTCCTGAATCCATATTGACACTACGGAACCTTGAGGTGTTTGTTGTATTTATCAATGGCCTATTATGTATGACATCGGAAATATGGAGTATGCCGCGGCTAAAGCATCTCATTGTCACGGGACTAAATGAAACATCAGAGCCGGAGCCAAATGGTCCGATACTAGAGTCCCTTCAAACTCTCTCTGGTGCAATGAATCTTCATCTCTCCGAGAATCTCATCCAAAAGATACCCAATCTCAAGAAACTCAAAATTGAGTACAACTACTTGGTCGGGGTGGGACCTCAGGAATATTTCCGTCTCAACAATATCATTGATCTACACCATCTTGAAGAACTCTCTATCCATTCTTCCGTGGGTAATCTAATTTCACAGCTTGCTCTCCCTGAAAAGCTTAAGAAATTAAGCTTGCAGGGGACTCAGTTTCGGTTGAGCGAGATGTCGATTATTGGTTCTTTGCCAAACCTTGAAGCGCTCATATTGAAGGTTGAGTCTGTTAGAGGCCAAGTATGGGAACCAAGTGAAGGGGAGTTTCTTCAACTCAAGTACCTGAAGATGAAATATCTACATGGGTTGGAGGAATGGAGAGCTGAAAGCACACATTTTCCATGTCTTGAGAAGCTCGTTATCGGATATTGTCATAGCTTGAAAGAAGTTCCAGCCGAAATTGGAGCAATTGATACTCTGCAAGAGTTGATTGTGAAAGTAAATAATGAATTAGATAAAGGCGTCAAAGAATCTGTGGTCAGGATACAAGAGGAACAACAGATGAACTGTAATGATTCGCTCAAAGTTATCATCAGCAGTTTAGATGATTATGTAAATTAATGGAGTGTCTTAATGTAGATTCATTTCTTTGGTCTTCTTCAATTGAGGTGTTTTTTTTTTCCTTTGGAAATTGAGGAGCAAGATATGCATGCATATTGGATTTTGGATTTTGAGATGCTGTGTAACTACTAGTACATTCATGAAAATACCTCACTACTTTACAAGTGTTTTAGAGTTGATTATAATAAAATAAAAAACTTAACTTGAGGACACTTATTAAATGTAGAATTAATTTCAAAAGGGTGTACTAGTGATTACGTGTCTAATAGTATGTAATAAACTGATATACATATATGAATTGCAGGTTTAGTTCTACACCTTTCCAGTATTAAATTTTTCTCCGGAATCAATTTCTCCAGCGTGTAACTACTAGGGTGTATTTTATTCTCAAAAAAAAAAAAAACTACAGGGTGTATTTGTCTCTGGAATCAATTTATCTATTACATCAATGATTCCTTACACGAAATTGATTTATTAAATTACAAATTAAATTCAGCTTTAAAACAAAAAAGTACAAAATAAAAATATAATATCTTATAAAAAAAAAAGTGTCATAATAACAAGCGTTTGGACATTGTAGTTCTATATATGCAGCAACCACGAGTCTCAAACAACATTCGACCTGTAATCGGAACCTATACTGACGTACTGACTTTTTTTTTTTTTTGGCTTTTATGACC
Source organism: Plantago coronopus (assembly GCA_036897195.1). Lineage (NCBI taxonomy): Eukaryota > Viridiplantae > Streptophyta > Magnoliopsida > Lamiales > Plantaginaceae > Plantago > Plantago coronopus. The sequence goes on from JAYMSL010005335.1 coordinate 8,381, forward strand.
ACTATAAATTTGTCGGCGTAATATGTAGATGATTTTTTCAAAGAGTAGATTTCCCTTCTAAAACACCACCATCTTAAATTTTTCTTACAAACTCAGTTTGCTCACAAATCCCATGCAAGTGAAATAAACAGCATAACTAGTCGGAATTTCGAGTTTAAAATACACGACCCCGTAAACTGCAAGTCGTATCGTGTAACTAGTCACGATGGTTAGAGCAATGTGTGCACAAATCCAGATCAGATGGGTTTCTTGCATTTACGAAGACGTGGGAAGAGGACCTAGAATACGTACATTTCAAACGTAAGACTAGCCACACCAGGCAATACAATAAGGAAGACCTCATCTTGATAACTGCTCAGGCAATAGAAGAAGCAGGCAGAACAGAAGATTTAAAGGTAAGAGCTACACGGAGATTATATTTACGACTAGCCACATCAGGCACCTTATCTTGGTAACTGCTCAAATAGGTGCGCGCGTCAAACACAGACAATATGGTCATGTTTAAAACAATCCATGCTCAGGTCTAAAATACTCGATACAAATTAGATTAGCCTACCAACAGTATCAAAATTTATTGAACGCGAAACCCAGAAAACTTGAAATATACCGTTAAAACTCTCTAATTTATTCGAAGGTCACTAAAGCTGATAAGTTCATGTTCTTAGATTGTGTACTCGACCTCCATCTATTACTTTGGACAACGCTTCCTTAACTTCTTCCAGAGTTTCAACATGGGCTCCTTTATCAAATGAAATTCTCTGAATATTAAACTGGAAAAACAAAGGCATAGGGTTAGAACATAACCTCATAACATTAACCCAAAAACTTCATAGCTATGTACTCGTACATCAACCCCCCTGCTGTCAATTGATATAACAGCAGCGTCATCTACCTCAATTTCCTAGGACATAAGCTCCTTCAGAGGCTTCGAATATATTGTATTTAGTTCCTACAAGTGCAAAAATTGAAGAAAGTTATCAAGGAGCTTATGTCCAAGGAAATGGAGATAACATGACAAATAAAATCTTAATGTGGAATTCTTCTTTAGAAAACCAGTCATGCAAGTGAATACCCCGTTATACTCCTATCATTTATATTCTATCTACTATAAATGAAATGAAGCATACATTTAAATTTGAGCATGATTCAACACTAAAGATGTAAAAGTATCAAATATAATTCATATTTTAGTGTATCAAATAAAATTGTCAATTTAGTAGACACAATTAATGTTACCTTTTTATTCTATGCCAAGAAATGCTTGTCCTTCTGCTCAACCAAAAAATACAACAAGACCAATTTGACTGTCTTCTTGGAAGCCGCCTAGCTCCACCAATTCCAATCCTTTGCTTCGCGGATGACTGTATGATTTTCTGTAGCACGAATCGTAAAACTGTTGATACCCTGACGGCCTGTTTGAAACTCTATGAACTTTATGTTGGGCAAGGTATTTGCTGGGTCAAATCCCGGTTATATTCTCACCTAATACTCCACCCCAGGTTAAGCAAGGCATTATTTCACGTCTTCGTGTTGTTCCGAATCACCGGTTGGATAAGTATTTAGGCCTGCCCTTCATTATGGGCCGATCCAAGAAGGAACTCTTCACCCATCTAATTGACAAAGTTACTTCGCGGATTAATGCTTGGTACACTCGGTTTTTATCATATGCTGGGCGCACAGTGCTCATACAAAGTGTGACTAATACAATTCCTTCGTATACTATGTCGGTCACTAAATTACCAAGTCACTGTATTGGCCGAATTGATAGTGTTCACAAGCATTTTCTATGGAAAGGCCGACCAGGAGGCCAGGACCTATCCA
>JAYMSL010005336.1:0-10200 GCA_036897195.1 Plantago coronopus
AACCCTAACAATGGCCGGAAGTGGAGTCGTCACCGTCTATGGCAACGGCGCTATCTCCGAAACCTCCAAACAATCCCCCTTCTCCGTCAAGGTCGGCCTTGCTCAAATACTCCGCGGCGGCGTTATCATGGATGTCGAACAAGCTCGCATCGCCCAAGAGGCCGGCGCTAGCGCCTTCATGGCTCTCGAGCGCGTCCCCGCCGACATCCGTGCACAAAGGCGGCGTCAGTCCTTCCTCACATACGCACACGGTTATGGCTCATTCATCTTCCTTGGCAATAATTTCGTATTTTATAGTATTGAGGTTGCTATTACTTTAGATTAAGAGTACTGTAAAAACAGTGACATCTTTAATTCGGATTGTTTTGGGTGAGCCAAGGTTTTCTTAAGGGGCAATTTTTCATATCTCATGGCATTGTTTGTTCATACCTCATGGACAACTCTTTACTTCCTAGTTGGCACTTGTTCTTCAAGCTTGAGTGTTGCAGACTGCAGAGTACCAAATCCTATTCAAGGGGGCATGGATGAGTTGTGCACTAAAATGCTTAGTAACTTGTTCATCTAAAGAGTTGCCCATTAGGGCAATTTTTGGGAATTTGCCCATTAGGGGAATTTCCGGAATCTGCCCAGTTGGCACTTGTTCACCTAAAGAGTTGCCCATTAGGGCAATTTATGGGAATTCAACTTAGGGCAATTTTTCTGTGAATTCAACTTAGGTCAATTTCTGGAAAAATACTATCTTATATTTCTATTTGGTTGATTAAATTTGCTTTATTTATTTTTACCAAAGCAGAAACATAAAAAAGAAACTGCCCAGTATGTTGTTTTCTGGGAGTTGAACATGATGAACAGAATAATGATGAACATGATGGACTAGTTGGCAACAACATTGGTAGCTAGAAAACAATAACTTTCAGTCAATTATTTAACCTGGTCACTTAACGCCCACCTGGGCAACAAGAACTTTCATGCAATTATTTCCCAATCTCCGTTGAACTTCCCCAACAGTAACCTAAAATAGTAGACTAACAGAGTAGCTGCAGGGGTCTAAAATGAGAGAATAATAAGTTTGGGAGTGCAGCACAATGAAAAAAAAATGCTTGGAGCCAAAACAAACCCTGTGGCTTGTTTGTGACTGAAAAACTAGTTGCCCATTAAAAAAGAATTTCGATTTTTCTCCGGACGTCGGGAGTGGGATCCCGGCCCCACCGGCCGCGAAAACTTTTTTGTGTCCGGAAAATTAAAACATTTAAAAAAGGATTTTTTCGGGTTTTTCTGGACCCCCGTTTAATGTTAAAATCTAAGTACATGAGTTTAAGAAATAAGAAATTAAAATTTTTTTTGAAAAAAAGATAATCTTCAATTTTTTTTTTTTTTTTAGATTATTAAACTAAGTCACAAATTTCAATTTAATATGGTAGTATAGATTTTGAAACTATTTTATAAAATTTGAGTTTGTTTCTAATTTTAAAAGATAATGGGGCTCATTAGAAATTAAGTGAAATTATTTTTATTTACATTTCTACCCAATAATCTTCAAATTGTTCAATTTGACTTGTTAGGTACCATATTTAATTTGAAGGTCAACTTAAAGTACCGTATTTAGTTTATTGGACAACTTAAAGTACCTAAATTGTGCATGGACAACTTAAAGTACCAAAACGTGATATTGGACAACCTAGAGTACCTTTTTAAGATTTTTCCCTAGAAACCCCATATGTAACAAGTAAAGCACAGTAGTAGTTACTAAGTCGAGGATTTTCTGCAGCAAATGAAGTGATAGCAAACAATGAACATTATCAAACTAAAATACAAGCTACGTAACCGCACTATCTAGTTTCTATGTTAGCTGCACACATCATCCGTATCGAATCTATTGATACAAGGGGAAAATCAGCTACAACAGTTAATGGTTCTTGGACACACTAATTGGTTGTTGGTACTAATAGTATGATATGCTGTAGGCGAGCTTTCGGTTGTTTTGCTTCTCAAAATTTGAGATGATATCGTCGACTACTTCCTCCCAACTTTCAGTGGCCTCAAGCTGCATGTACAATATTTAAAACAGTGAGCATTAAAGAATCAGTTAACTGAGACTACCTATCAATAGAAAACCGTACCTCTTGGCACAATTGTAAAGCTTGGCGACCACCAACAGCTGCCTCTTCATGGTTATCTTTCACTTCTAAATTGACTATCAACACAGGCTTCATGAGCACTTGATCCCTGTTATGTAGATCTGCAATAATTCCCACGTGTACTTGAACAACCAAATTATGTAGAGAAGGCCAGAATTAAGAATGAGATGCATGTATCTCTAGGAGTGTCAATCTGAAGGTCCACATCCAACCCACATCTAAATATGTAGATCAGGACCAGATCGAGTCTAATCTACGTTTTGATCTACTTTATGGATCTAATGCAAACTGGGTCTTGTTCAAAACTAGATCAAACTAGTTTGATCTTTTTCAACACGATTAAATTATTCCCCTGCTAGAAACTCATACTAGGAGGAACTAGAAGTAACTCCAAGCTACACAATTCAGAAATTGAACTGTACAAAAAAAAAGAAATAATTACTTAATTTTCAACATTCTCAACTCTCAAGGCACACACAACTTCTTTGGCCCATTCTCCTCAAGTTTCCTTGAATCTCGCATTGCATTACGTACGGAGAGTTTGACTCATAGAATCTCAGATCTGCCGCCAGATATGAGGAGGAAGAGAAAGGATCTGTACCCCGTATTGACAACTCCATGGATTTTAGAAACCCAGATCGGTTTCTGACAGATTTAAAAAATACCCAATTTCAATCACCTTCTTTGACAGTACCTACGCTAGATCAGCAATGGAGAATTGATGTTGCGACTTCGATTCGGATTAGAAGAGATGAATTGATGTTGAGAAATCAAGTTTGGAGAAGAATCAGACAAGGAGAGTGGTCTCGCTAATTTTATGAAGAAGACGAGAAGAAAGTGAGTTAAGAGTGTCAGACTTTGAGTGACTCTAGAAATGTAGATGCAGACCGATCCAGTTTAAACTAGTCCAAGTATGTTTTGGAGAAAGTCTATTTTGATCTGGTTTGATGTAAATTTAATGTGAGTTAAGATTAGACTGGACTCTTAGTTTATAAGTAGATTCTGATAAAGTCTAATTAAGTAGATCAGATTGACACTCCTATGTATCTCTAATCCATCAGTGTGCCTCCTAATCCAGGACTATAAGTGTATTACAAACTGTCTTATTATATAAAACAGATGACCAAGACACTTCGACCACCTTCTACTACATCTCCACTTATTTAGCTCTGAGAGACTCCTAATCATAAAAGATAGCAGTGAAGCGCTGAGACAGAGAATACAAGTTGAACACTGAAGCGCAAGTTAGATATATACACGGTTTGTGCTTCATAACTGACATTTAGGCCAACATACGTAACCATGCAGAGGAGGCAAGTTGTCATTTTCCAAAACATTTACTCAAGAGTTTGAGGAATATATTACACCAATGACCAACACTTCTATCTCTTCATTTACCAGAGCACAGTACAATCAGTTATTCAGTTGCATAATAATATTCCATATCTGCCAGCAAGAGGATTTTCGCAACAGCCAAGGAGCTAAGTACAACTTTTTGGAAGAATAGACGTTCAGGAAAACGCTGTATAGGTGGACAATAATTGGTTTATGAAGTTTGGTACTTTGTACAAAAAGTTGGAAAAACAGATAGTTAACAAATTGGGAAATATAAAGGCAGGTCATGTTGTACTATAGCTACCATCAGTATCGTCAAACAACTATTCATAACCATCAAAATAAAATAAATCATTCTTAACCATCAAAATCAAAATAAATCATTCTTAACCATCAACCAAATTGGGACATTCCCAAAATTCTTGTTCACAGATGTTTATTCTAAAAGAAGAAGCTAGAAGCTGGTTCAGAAAACTTCCAAAGTCTGTTTTTGAGAATTACAGTTTTGCAACCACATAAATTACTCTTTTCCAGTAGACATAAGCTCGAAGCATGTATGGAAACCAGTTGCAAACTTCAACTAAACAGAGAGGTCGTGCTGAATTACTGAAACAACACACAGTATGATTACGGCCATGGCAAAGATTTATACAAATACAGTCATACAGCAGGAGAGCTTAGTAGCATGTGCATTATATGCAGCAGCTGTCTAAACTCTTATAAACTTGATGAAACGTAACAATCACTAGCATTTCCATATCACTATAACACTGTAAGTGAACAACTCAAAACTGATTAAACTAGTTCACAACACATATCTCCAAGTGATTCACAATAGGCTAAACAACATGAGCAAACAAGGAAATACAAGTTAATCGCACACAGAAACTCACCTTCAAGAACCATATCGAAAACTTTCTCTTCAAACGTAAGCACCACATCGAACGTGCCATCAGCCGCATTGTCCTGCCACCGTTGGGGAGCAGTTTTCACACTCACATTCCTCTTCAACATAGGCAATATCCCATTTCTCCTATACCTGATCGACAAACCCCCAATTTACTCCCAATTAGACTCACACTACTGAATTAGGGTTCATACAGTGCAATTGATAACAAATTCATCAAATTAGGTAAAGCTCACAATTCAGGGTCTTTGCGGCGAAGGTCGTCAAGCATTTGCCTGTAAGGGGTGCCGAAATCGTAAACGTTGGGCTCTCGGATTGACGGACCAGGGAGCTTGACGTGCTGGCCGGTGCCGTACGAGGCAACGTCGAAGCCCTCCCGCTTGAGCACGAAATGGGCTTCCATGCTCCGGTTCTGGTTCGATGAGCAGACCATTGCGTGGCGGAGCTTCATCTCTGCGTTTTACAAAAATCGACAAAGGAAAAATACTGTTGGAACTGATTTATGGAAGGTTTTAGAAGGGAAGCAGCTGCGAGTACTCAGTAGTCAGTACAGGGAGAGGGACTGGCCTTATTTTCATTTTCCTTTTTTTTCTTTTTTGGGCTTTAGAAATTAGAACCCGGATTGATCAGCCCAATTTGCAGGTAGCTGTAATGGTCGGCCCAATCGCGAATTCCATCCCAAATAGTGTCGGTAAATTACGGGCCAGTACACTTCAGGAAAAGGAAGTTTAAAAAATGACTCGATTTTGCAATGTTTGGTTATGTCAAAACTAGTATTAGAACTATTTGAAGACTAATTATTAGTAGTAGTATATAACCCAATAGCCCGCGCGTGGAGATTGGTAAATAGAATGTCAATTGATAAATCTCAGCCGTCCAACACATCATCTGACTGTCCTTAATAGTCATGCCCACTCGCATTGTCTAGGCGCGTGGTATCACGCTACTAAATCCAAGCGGTCCAATTGCAGATGATGAATAACGTGTAATTGATCCGGAGCGTCCATCTATTACTTTCTCTGCGTAAATTTTCTTGGCTTTTACTTTTCATCTCTCCTTCTCTCCTTTCTCTCTCCCATCTCCATTTCTCTCCTTCACTGCTTGCGATTGCTACCTCTTCCCTTCACCAAATTTTAGGGGTGAAATAATTCTACCAAATTATTGGTCTTGTGCCTAGCTTCAATTAGGTATAAACTTCATCGGATTCTATTATTAATTTGAATTACTTGGAAGTTTCTGTCAGGTGTGATGGTGGCGATTCACTTGTCAAGGCATAAGGCATAGTCCGGTTGCGAATGAGTCTGCTGGGTGGTGTGAGGAGTCAATTTTGTGCGAGGAAGAGAGAGTTGTAAAGAAGCTTGCGATGGAGCAGCCTATTCCGTCCGGCTCCTTGAATGTTTGAGATAAAGGTGAGAATTTTTTAGATCCTGGGTTTTTAAAACATCTCCAGAAAATCCATCAAAATGTAATCCATATGTTTCTTTCCTTTCTACACTATCGTTTTCTACAAGTTTTGTTCAAGAAGATCTAAAAAAAGAGAAAAGCTCTGAGATCTCGTATTATTTGTCCGGGTTGTCATTTGAGGTTAATGTTGGTAGATGTTGATAACTTACTTGCTTACAAGATTAGAAAGTTCGTGTTTTGTTGCTGGGACGGTTTGATATTGGATTATAGATTCGACTTTTATGAAATTTTATTATTGTGTTCTTCTGTTCTTTTAATTTTTCTTGCAGTGGTTTTTCCTTGTTTTTTTTTCTTGGGAAGCGACAAAAAGAGGATCAAGTTTTTTGGTGGTTTTTCCTTGGTTATTATTAGAGATCAACTGCAATATTTTTCATACAATTGCTATATTACTGATAGTGTTCAGAAGGTAGGATTAGGACATGATACATTTCTCAAATGTAGTTTAGTTTATTGTATCAGTAGATACTACTTTGTGCAAGATGTGTGATTGTGACATTAATTTCAAGTTAGAGATGATCAGCTATAGAATCTGTTTCATGATGACGATGATATGGCATAGTTGTGTTTGAGTGAGAAATTACAGCGACATATAGATGATTCTTATCTTCCGTCGATCATTGAGCATCCTATTGATGAAGTTAGCCCTGATGTCATGGATGATAAGCATGTCGATGTCACTTATCTTGCTTCGATAATGTGGATTTATTGATATGTTCAGCTAACAATATATTTGCCTCAGCCGTGGCAGTGATGAATTGTGTTGGCAGCGGAAGTAGTGAGCATTTTAATGTGGAGAATCTTGAAATGCTTCTTGAATCATATTTTATGGAGATTGAGGGTACAATAAACAAGTTATCCACAACATGTTAATCATGCAGTTCTGTATACAAGTTTTCTCAAGTTTGGGTCTGCAATTTTACATTCGGAAGATATGGTCTGAAATCTGAATATTTGTTGCTCATTTTGTATACTGAGGGAGTATGTCGACAGCAACAACTTGTAGTGAGTGCTTTGCTAGACGGGTACGGGAAGCAGATCAAACTTCTGCAATGGGAGTCGTGTTGTGGACAACAACACTTGTAGTGAGTGCTTTCGCATTGCTGGAATTTTCGGTATGAACATCAAATTGATCAGTTTGTTCAAGGAGAAAGAGCATGGGATGACAAGATTTGTTTGGACAGTTGGAGGATCTTTAACTGCAATTGTGACTGTGTGAATAGTATAGACTCTAATGTGAGATTACAGACTTAAACTAAATTCAACCATAAACTATGACCGATAATTTTCAAAAGGAAGAAGGGAGTGGATGGATAATGTTGAGTACAGTTGAAACTTGAAAGTCTAGCACAATAGTGGGGTAAGTTCTCCTACCATTAACTGTGAAGCTCCGATGATACGTGCTTAGTAAGAGGTAAATGTATGCACTTTAAAATTGTATAGTTGTATTTACATAATGTGACTCCTGTAAAATTGAACTTTCAGTAATTTTCTTTTTTTAGAGTTGGGTTGTTTAAATGTCTGTACTTGTGTTTCTTTTGTGTGGTGATGGTCACTAACATAAATTATTATGTTTCAACTATTCTGCTTGTCTCTAGCGATCATTTTGTCACTTTGATGGACTTTTTGTATTGGGGTTCATATGAAAACTTGAACTTCTTATTTTATGCTAAGAAAAGTTCGACAGCTTGGCTCTTGTTAAAAAACAGAAGAAGAAGCTATTTTAGTTGGAGTTTTGCAAAGGACACACTCTAAATTCTAAATACGAATCACATATTCTCTCTGCTTGTGACAGATAATAATGGATATTCAGTCCCGTTCCATCTGAAACTTTTTAGGGTTGATTTTTTTTCTCGAATTTTAACCGTAAATTACCATTAAATTATAATGTAAAAAGATGTAATAAAAGTATGTTATATAAGTAAACTTAATTATTTTTAAATATACACCCTCTGTTTCAATAAAAAAAAACTTTCTAACTTTCCTTATTTGACGTTACAAACTTCCTAACTCAAAAATGAAAACTTTTTACCTCGCTATCTAATTCTTTATTATTTCTTTTTCTTACTTGGACATTTTTAAAATTAGGTCGGCTCACCATTAGATAATCGCCATGTGACACTATTATTTTATCATCAACTTACCACTACACCAATATAATATATTACACAAACTAATATTGTAATAATTTTCCTTAATCCAGGATAAAGAACCTCATTAAGAAGTTTTTATTGAAACAGAGGGAGTATTGTTTAAATATTATTTAGTTGTATAATTTTAGAGCAATTCACGGTCAAAATTCGCAACTAATCGACCCTAGAAAGTTTCAAATGGAACAGAGGTAGTATCTATTTATTGATTTCCGTTTTCCATTACATAAGTCTTTTACTAAACATAAAGACTTGTGAAAGACTAGTATCGTTGACACGCGGATTCTCGCGTGTATTTCGTTGTTTAGTATTATAATTTTATAATATGAAATTTATATTAATTATGAGTAATTTTGATTTAAAAAATTTACAATAAATGTAGAAGTTAACATATTAAATTGTAGGGGTATCGGTTTTAATTTGTATAACCTTTTTTTTTTTTTTTGAAAAAGATGGTAACCACCCACTACTTTGGTAGTAACAACTACCTTGGATGTGTTTTTTTAGGATATAGTAATAGATAGATAACTTTCTTTTAACTTAAACATATATGATTATTCTTAAAAAAATTAATCAGTTTTTAATTAAAATGCTAATATCGACTGGATGTTTATTTTACTTGTTTGAAAATATAAAAAACTACACCTTCAAAATAATCGACGTTTTGAATTAAATTATTATTTTTTAATTATATATGTAATGTTTTTCAAAACCAAAGTTAAATAGCTGAAATAGATAATATGTGAGATTCATTTGCATGTATTGTTGGTCATGTAATTTACTTAGATAAAACTAATCTAACTGTAATTGAAAATAAGTGAATGTGGAATAATTGAAAACAAGCCAAAAAATGTAATAAGATCAACATATATTGTAATAGGCGGTATATTCATTAACATATAGGCCAGTTAACAAGTAGCAGGTTAGGACGACGGAGAGTGATGCCACATGTCATGCATCGACACTATGACTGACGTGAATCAGGACGACATCCTGATTGACGAAAGAAAACTCGTACTTAATTATGTTGTTAATTAGGAGTATAACACACACTCATACTGGTCTTTATTTAATTAACTTATACTTAGACAGGCTGATATAGTAGTTTGTGATGAACTTAATGCTTTTAAAGTTGTAAATTTTTATTTTACGGAACATAAAATATTTTATAATGTTATTTTTTTAAAGGTAAAATTGTATTAAAAATGTATAAGATGTACAAAGTCAAGTTACAACCAGAGAGTTAAAGAAACTCCACAAGAGACCCCAAAAGTTCTAAAGGTTATATAAGTGAAGTAATATTATTATTACTATAAAACGTTTCACACGCGTAGCGTGTGACGTAATTTCTAGTATATATATATTAGAAAATCATCTAACAATTTATTTTTGAGTTTAATTTTGTAAAACTCCAAAACGATAGCGAATTTAGGCTCTATTCTTTTCAACTTAAGTTCAGATCCATTCAGTTCAGTTCAGTCCAGTTCAGTTCAAACTCATTAAATTCAGTTCAGTTCAGTTCGGTTCAGATCAAATTCATTCAGTTCAGTTCAGTTCAGATTCATTCAGTTCAGACTAACTTACTTATTTTTATTTGTAATAATAATAATAATAACAACAACAACAATAATAATAATAATAATAATAATAATAATAATAATAACAATAATAATTGAACATAATAATAATAACAATAATAATGATGATGAGTTCCACTTTATAATGATAATGATGATGATAATAAAAATAATAATAATAATAATAATAATAATAATAATAATAATAATAATAATAATAATATATATAGTTCTGAAAATACTTAAATATATTCATCTCAGTTCAGCTCAATTCAATTCAGTTCAGCTCGGTTCAACCTCGTCAAATAGTTCTGGAAATACTTGAATTGGCTAGATACATATGTATTCAGTTCAGCTCAGTTCAGCCTCGTCAAATAGTTCTGGAAATACTTAAATTGGCTAGATACATATATATTCAGCTCAGTTCAGCTCAATTCAGCTCAATTCAGTTCAGCTCGGTTCAGCCTCGTCAAATAGTTATGGAAATACTTAAATTGGCTAGATACCTATATATTAGCTTAGTTCAGTTCTGCCCAGTTCTGCTTGGTTCAGCCTCGTCAAATCGTTCAGGAAATACTTAAATTGGCTAGCTATACATATATATTCAGCCCAGTTCAGATCCATTTAGTTCA
>JAYMSL010005337.1:0-10200 GCA_036897195.1 Plantago coronopus
AAGAATTCCCTAAATTTTTCCTGCGGGCCCATCAAATTTAGGGAATCTGCTGCACTGCATTTTTTCACTTTTTCACGATTTTGTGCCAATATTTAGGCATAAAATCCATTTTAGGTGAGCTCTAATAATATTTGTGTTTGTTATTTGGTTTACATTAAGTCATTTATTCTATTTTTTACAAACTCAAAACTACAATTATTATTTCCGAATTATGAATCCCGATGACTCTAAAAACAGTGTAAATCAGTCTAATATTGTTTCAGAAGTGATATTTTTCCATCAATTCACAGCATTATTTAATATTTATCCCCACCATTTTCATGGTTCACAGCCACAGATGAACAATTTCTTCCTTCTTAGCTTCGTCACTACCACTTCTCTTGTTTCACCCTGTAAATAAACCCCAATTCAGATAATAATGTTGCTTCAACCCACTTCACCAAAACATCCTCTAACCTTCCACAAACAAACAACTATCACAAACCCACTCTCTTATTCAATTAAATTCTTCCAAAATTCAATCTTTTTTCACAGACACCCCATTGCCCACAAGCAAGATTCTGTCTTTATCGCCTTTTCGTCGATTTCACAGGTGCACAGCTATGGAACAGTTGATTTTGAGAGAAGGCCGCTTCCGAGATGGGACGAGATACACATGAAAATATCTATATCGGGTATGGACGCTGGTTCGGTGCTGGATGAAGTGGAGGATGATGGGAAAATTATTAGTAAATGGGAGATTTGTAGAATTGTTAAGGAGCTCAGGAAGTATGGCCGCTTTAAACTTGCTCTTGAGGTAAAGGTTCTTTTTAACAAAATAAATAAATAGATTGTTCCTGTTTGTAGTGATATGGTGCTTGAGTTCTGTTAGCAACTTCTTGATCGGAGTATGTAGAAATTGTTGTTTTTAGTTTTCGTGTTGAAGGTGATAGAATTCCAAACTCGAATTTAGGGGCGACATATTCCCATCTGTGTCAAGACTCTTATAAGATGAAATAACAAACTCAAAGTTGTAGAGAGGTGTGTAATGTAATCTAATTCATTTCTAATACTCCACGTATGGCCGATTTAACCTCTTTTGGGAATACATTAGTAATATGTTGTTGTATGATGTGTAGTTGTTTGGTTGATGTTCTGTTGGAAGGGAGTGAACCACATGTGTTTAATGTGATTACATTGAAACTCTATGAAACGAAGAATTGATGTTACTGTGTTAGGAAGTAACTTTGTATGTAGCACGAATGGAGTATATTTTGGTTTTCAATACTGCGAATTTGTTATCAGTCCAACTGTAGGCATGGAAGTTAAGAATCATTCGGTTCTTGAAGTAGTGTGGAAGCAATTGTTAATTAAAGTAAGGACTGAAATTCCGAGCATAATGTCATTAACATAACAGATAGGCCATGTGGAGAGGTCCATATTTAGGTAGCAGTAATTTTGCGTTTGCTTGAGCAATGCTGTTCATCGAAGTTATAAAGGGAACAGACATTTTCAGTACTAGTTTAACAGAACTGACCTATTCATGTGCTTTATATGTGTCTGTTCATTATTCAATCACATTTCAACCATATTTGTTCCGTGTCTTGTGATGTTTCTTCTGGTATATGGTGAACTCACGGCATGATATGGACCTAAAAGAAAAGGGTGCACACATGCCGCATTCCATGTTTTTTTTAGAATTGATGTCCGAATTTATAGTGTATTTACGTAATGTGTCATTCTAAAGCATGATTCTATCTATTGATGTGTTATATTCTTTTCAGGTGTATGAGTGGATGAATAATATGCCAAAGAGGTTCAGAACGACCACAAGTGACACCGCCATTCAGCTCGACTTGATTTCTAAAGTACATGGAATTCGAAGTGCAGAACAGTATTTTCTACATCTGCCAAATGCCTTGAAAGACAAAAGAATATATAGCTCTCTTCTGAATGTATATGCTCGTGCTAGAATGCTAAAAGAAGCAGAATTTCTCATGGACAATATGAGAAGCAAACGTTATGCTAACCATTCACTTACATACAATGTGATGATGACACTTTATATGAGCCTCAAAGACCACAGCAAGATTGAGTCCCTCATTGCTGAAATGAAGGAGAAAAGAGTAAGGCTAGATACATATTCCTATAATATTTGGTTGTCGTCCAGTGGATGTCAAGGATCTCTCGAGAAAATGGAACTAGTGTTTGAACAGATGAAGATGGATCCTTTGACCAACCCAAATTGGAGTACATTCAGCACAATGGCTAACGTGTATTCAAAGTTCAAGCAATTTGAAAAAGCTGATGAGTGTTTGAAGAAGCTTGAAAGTATATTAACTGGTCGGAATCGTATGCCGTATCATTATCTCATGAGTATATATGCGACCCTCGGTAACAAAGAAGAGATCTATCGGATATGGTACCTATATAGGAAAGCGTTTTGTACCATCCCAAATTTGGGGTACCATACCATACTAGCTTCTCTTCTTCGAGTGAATGACGTAGAAGGTGCAGAGAAGATGTACATTGAATGGCTTTCAGTTGCGTCCCTCTATGATGCTAGGGTCAGTAATCAGTTGCTGACTTGGTACGTCAAAAACAGACATTCTGCGAAGGCAGCTGTTATTGTCGACCAATTGATAGGATCGGGAGGAAAACCGAATTCGGTAACTTGGGAGATTCTTGCAGAAGATCACATGAACAATAAGAAGATTTCCGAGGGTTTGTCTTGCTTACGCAATGCTGCAGAAGAAACAAAGGGCTGGAGGCCAAGACCAGGCAATGTGAGTTCCTTTCTTCAGTTATTCGAGAAAGAAGGTGATGTTGCTAGTAAGAATGCGTTGATTGAGATCATGAAACAAGCAGGATGCTTTGATGATCCATGTTATATGTCGTGTATTCCTGTATCTATAGGGGGGACGTCTACCAGAGACGTCTAGGCTGTAGAAGGTAGACTGGTCAGTGATGGTGACGCGTTGTTGAGGAGATTTTCGACAATGCATAGCTGCACCCTAGAAACCAAATCTGAGTTCATAGAATATGTTCTGTGTATCTATAGGCTATAGGCGACCCTACGAAGGGTTCTAACTGTTTATAGAATTTGCTTGACAATTGGTATAAGAGGAGATCTATTCTTAGTATTGATTTCGCTTTTGAATTTGCAGTTTTATTCCTGACTCCGTCTCAATGCCAGAAAAATTTGTGATTAATGAGTGACAAGGTTATTGGTACTTATGCTGCAATTATATGGCAGATACAGAGAGTACAAGTGGTGATAAATAGATCATGTGTTCTGAGGGAGACTGTTTTGTTATCATGTTTAAAACACATTGTAATATGTGTGGAGATGTTTATGTAAGTAAAGTAAGTATTAACAAGTATTGGACTCAACTCACTGAGTCACTGGATAGAGTTATTGAGTTAAATCCTGTTCTATTTGAAGGTTGGAGATGAAGGGGCTCGGCCCTACTCAGCTGCTCCAGCAGCAGCTGAGTTGGAGCTGAGCGCTGAGGTGCGCCTCAAAGCCTCAGCTGTGTGCTTTTTTAAAAAAAAATGTTTTCCCGCGTTTTGATATATGAAATATATATTTTGTTTGTTAAAAACTTAAACAAATGCCATTTAGTCTGTGTGGTCAAGCGGTGGGATTGTAATGCACACCACCCAGGATGGATCCTAGTTGCTAACGAATTTTGTAGTTTTTGCAAAATTTTTTATTTGGTTTAATTCTATTTATGCAAATTTTTCATTTTCTTTTTATTTCATAAGTTTATATTGTTTGATGAATTGGACAATTAATAACATTAAAAATAAAATTAGGATACAGTTAAAAATAAATAATAAATTATTTATATTATTAAAATTAAATTAATAAAATTAAAATTAGAATGAAGAATAAAGTTTAAAATAAAACTCGAAAATAAATTAAAAAGTAGAGATGAGGGGACGAATTGGTTGAGTAGTTTTTTTTGTGTTGAGGTTGAGTTTTAGTGGCATGCTGACGTGGCAGAGTTGAGCCCCATATTGAGATTGAACTGATGGAGAAAGCCTTATGTATGGAACCAAATATGGCATGAAGTGCTTAATGTTCAGTTGGCTTGTACAAATTGCAATACTTATTTTTTAGTTATTCGTCCAAAACTTAATAAGCCTCGATTAATAGCACAAACTCATTAAAACTCAAATAGTAAAATTGGTTCAGTACTCCTTTTTTTTCTTATATATTGTAGCTAGTGTTTGGGTTCCATATGGGACACATGAAATGGAGCCAAAAATTCATGTCAACCAGTTTGGGACAAAATCAAGGATTCGAAATGATTTGGTAATAGATCTAATCTTTGATCCCAACATGATGAATTACAGACAAATTCCTATATAATATGATTAATTTTAGATCTCTTGTTTCCAGTACGTTCGATCTCTAATTGTTTATACAAAACTAGATCAAAAGCAAGTACTAAGCAGTACTAAGATCAACTATAAAATGCATAGTGATCTCATTTAAGTTAACTAAATGACCTAAACTTAACCATGTACCGGTTGATCCAATTGGTTAAATAGTTAATAGAGTATAAACTTCTTCTTGGTCATAAAGTTTGAATTTCACGGAAGATCAATTTGTGTTGTAGACTTTAAATTTGTCATTATGTCATTCTGGGCCAGAGTATATCTTACTTGTGCGGTTTAACTTGCTTTGCAAGGTATTACGCGAGCTCGTGAGGTTTACCCAGTGCACACTCACTCAAATGGGTAGATGTTCGACGACTTCGAGTTCCCAACGTTATTCGAAAAAGAAAAAAAGACCAAAAGACCTAAACCCTATCAATAAAATCATGAATGTGCTTCCTAAACATATAATTTAAGAGATTCATCAACTATAAAATGACTTGTATTTCTTTTTTAAACAACAAACTATTACAGAGTACTCCTAAAATGACCTATACTAAATCCATAATAATTAAACAAGAGAAATTAAGGAATCTATTAAGCCTGTAAAGAAATGATTTGTTCGTTGAAATCTTTGACACGAACATTCAATATTTAATACTACAATTCAACATGTAATCACGTCTATGCTAAAATTTCATGTAGTAGTCATCATCATGTAAAAACTTCTTTCTATTTATAATCTAAAAAACATGGATAACTATAAACGCATTTATGTTTACTTGATTTTAGGGTTTATATAAACGTGTCGGTACGTGACACTTTAGCTTACCAATTGTCACTGTATAAATTATAATAATTGATTAAATGTGAGGTTTACATTGAAACAACTTTTAAGAGAGTGTTGGAAACAAATTGGAAAACCCGGAATTGAAATTGATAGGCATATCACATATGTCCCAAAAACGTGGGGAAAATCCACCCTTGATACCCCAACTTTTTTTAATATCACTTTTGGTACATTATAGTAATAAACTATATAGCTTCTAACCCCAAGTTTAATACTCCCTCGTCTGGTTTTTCCCTAGACAATATTTTTCAATTTCGACAACGAATTACTTAAAAATAATATTGGCGAAAGTTTTATTTTAGCAAACTCATACTATATAATATCATTATATACTTTTTTATCAATTCATTAAAGGTATAATCTATGGTTAATTCAAACTCAAATGAATGATGTTAAATAGAAAAATCAATGAGAAGTTGATCGAGTATGTGAAAGTAACAGTACTATTTCAAGTATTAGCTTTCTGAAAAGTCTAATAAATTGTTCGAACCTGAATTTTTTAAAAAAAAGAACAATTGGGAATTATAAGAGTGGCTGAGTGGGATGTTAAGGTGGTCCAGCGGTAGAGGAGAGGAGTTGCAATTAAGAGGTTTGAGGTTTGAGCCTTGAGAGGCGCATGTTAGGTATACACTTATATTTACTCGGTAGTTTGTACGTTGTAATAAGTTTGTCGTTTCAAAAAAAACAAAGGGTGGCTGAGTGGTAACTGTTAAGGGTGCTGAAGTAGCATAGGAGATGTCGGGGGTTCAAACTCCGACAGAGGCATGAGTTGATTTAGACATGGAGTTATAAGGTCCATATAGGCATATCTGGGTATCTAATATGGTACAACTAAAAGTAACAGTAGGGGTAGAGTAGTTGTTAAGCCAATGTTAGTTCTTTGTCACAGAGTTAGAGCTCAACTAGTCCTCGATTAACCCCTCTTTCTCACTATCGATCATTTAGAAGTAAAGAAAGTAAATAGTGCGCGCTCCTCCATCTCAGAATAAGCTAGTCTTGATATCAACTTTTTGTCCTTGAAATGATTACAGTGCCAAAAACTCACGATTATGAAACTCTGAAACTCAGTAGTAACAAAAGTAAATAGGCATAAAATATCCATACCAAAGGCAAATTTTCCCTACAAATGTGCCTCATTAACATTTAAAGAAAACTTGTGATTACATCTCACCTCAGCTGAAAATGAAAAATTTCACAAGTTCAGCTACAGTCACATGATATAGTTGTCTTTTAGTAAAGTCACAATTATTTAAATTTCAAAACTGAAAATGACATGCAGCCTAAAACAAAAGTTCAAATTTGAAAGGGTATTTATGTAAACTCACCACATCACCTGTGAAGAAGCTTAACTACCTGCCTATACTACAAGTTTTAAATACAAATTCCAGCATCACAAATTCATCATCTGCAACAAAAATGGCAAAGCTAGACACACTAAATTTGATGCCTAAACTCATCACCTTCCTCTCCTCCCTCCTCCACCGCGTAGCCGAGTCGAACGATATAGATACAGATACAGAATTCGAGTCGTCGGAGAAACTGTCGGTCTTCAATGGCCTGAGCAGGCCAAACATCTCAATTGAGAGTTATCTTGAGAGAATTTTCAAGTATGCCAATTGTAGCCCTTCTTGCTACATTGTTGCTTATGTTTATCTTGACCGGTTTACGCAGTGTCAGCCGGAGTTGCAGATCAACTTCTTCAATGTTCATAGGCTGCTCATTACCAGTGTCATGGTTTCTGCCAAGTTCATGGATGATATGTGAGTAATTACTACAATTTTGTCATTAATAATGATTAATTCAAGGTATACTTTGTTAGATTTTGCAATTTTGAAGTTCCTATTGAAACCCTGTTTCATTCAGGGCAAATACTCTGTTTTTTTTTTAAGTGTTTAAACTTTAAAGTGAAATCAAGTTCATTTTTATATGGTTATTGATGAATTTTTTAGTCATATTCATGTGTTAACTACTACACGAAATTTAATATATTGAGAATTTATCGAATTGTTTTTCTTCGAATGGTAGATATTTGTAAAAATTAGAGGTAGGTAGAGAGGGTGCACTAAGATGACCGTCAAGTCAAATTTTGTAAACCGAACGAGTATTCCTCATATTTCGAAATCCTTTTCAATTGCATTCCACACTTCTTGATTTTTATTTTTCGACTTCAGCACTTGCCTTCAAAAGGTTACTATCTAGAAGCAAGGTTTCATTGCTGCAATGTTAGAGTAGCAAGAAAGTTTGTACAAGTTGAATTCACAAATTTCACATAAACAACATGTGTAAATTTTGGAGTTTAATATGATTGCTTAAGGATGTGGGTAATAAGCTGCTAATTTGTCTTAATCTCTTGTTAATCCCAACACACTATGTATAAATTTCACCAAGTTAGTCCAGCTAGAATACCAGCTGTATATTACATTATTTTCCTAAACATATGGTTTAAAAGTCTTGAGAGATACCCAATCACTCATTCAATATCTGACAGCAACTGTCTAACTAAATATTTTTCATTTAAAACTACTTATAGGGCTTATAGCACACACATGACACCACTAGTGATGTTAAGCTTGATTACGTGTCACATGATAATACATTAATACTCGCATGCATCAATATTCTATTACTTTTCTGTCCCTGAACTAGTTTCTCATCTTCGATTGTGAAAATATCCAGATATTACAACAATGCATACTATGCAAAAGTGGGAGGAATCAGCACCAGAGAGATGAACTTTCTTGAAGTGGATTTCCTATTTGGATTGGGATTCCATTTGAATGTGACACCCACCACTTTTCACACATACTGTTCCTATCTCCAAAGGGAAATGATGTTGCAGCCTCAACTCATTGAACTCAACATTGATCAAGAACCATCCACTTTAAACCATCATTTGTGTTACAATGAAGAAGAATCATCATCTCATCAACAACAACAACAACAACAACAGCAACTAGCTGTTTGAGTGTAGGTTAGGACAATGTTCTTGGGTTGGCAACTTATGTGGTTAAGTCTTGGTTTTGTAATATAGTTTTCATCTTTTTTTGTCTTTTTGGTGAATGTTTGGGCAAGATTTGGAGCTAGTTGGCATGTACAGTTGCTTGTTTCTTCTTTTAATACTCTCCTTGTTGTACAGTATTTAAATATCAAGTCACCTCATTTCTTGCCTTTTATGTCCAATATCTTCGAATTCCGTAGATGTTATCTTGAGTGCGCACATACAAACATAATTGAGTACAAACCGCTTGTACTAAGTTGTACGCTATTCGACAATCTAAAATTCATAACTGAACTTGTGAATCAATTGAATATATACTCGAGCTTTTTAACCAACCGTGTAAATTTGAAGAGGGATCTAAATTAAACAATCAAATGTCATGAATCATTTAAAAATAGAAAATGTTATTGATAAACTAGGTGGACAACTTGTATTTCTTTCATAACCTTTTCTTTCAATCGCTTTCGTGCTAACAAAACGTCTACATTATAGGTCTCTTAGCAAAACCGTGGACTTAAACTTCTTTCATTTCATCCCTAACAAACTATTAAACACGATTCTTAAACATACTCATAATCGATCCTGGTACCACATTAATGTACCTTGGCATATACCAAATCCACCAAACTAACTGTAGAATTTGCAAATCTAACCAACATAACTTGAGAAGTGAAATGAAATTTGAAGTTGAAAGATGACACTAATGAAGAAAGTGACATGAGAGGGTGAGAGGGCATATTGTTGTACAAGTTGTGTGTTAATTTTATTTAGTAGTAAAAGAGACAAAGTGATGAGGTTTGACAGTTGTAAGTGATTCTGAGAGGGGAACATTATACATGTGCAATCATACAACTCTTTATATGCTTCGGCATGTGCGTAGCTAGCTCAATTCAGATTGAGACAATAGAAACAAACTTCTACTTCTATCCCTCATCTCATGGGATAGAAATATTCAATATTCATTTTAAATGTCTCACTTAAAATAGAAATTTAATTTGTTCAAATTTTGTGTATCAAACATGGTAGGTTCTAAGAAAGAGGAACACAGATTATTATTGGCTAATTATCAATCAAAATAGATGCATTTGGTGACTAGTCAATGCCTATTAGCTATAAACTTGTTTTATTAGTCAATCTCAATTCGGAATTGTTTATCCGTTGATGGTTTTGTCTCTAAGTGTACACACAGTTTAATGTAAGGTTTGTAACTTCCATAATGTTTTTCTAGAAATCATCATTATATTGATTACCATTATACTACTCAAATAACATCAAAATGGTAGAAGGTATCATAGAAGACTCAACATTGTCCAGACTCACAATACCTAGTACTTTGAATATCAAAATTAGCAGTAATAGAATTCAAAGAAGACGCCAAAGTCTTACCTTCGTCTATAGTACCCCTAGCTCCAGCTTAATAGTAAATAATTGGAGCTGCTATTGCATAATGATGCTAATTACTAAAACAGTGTTTGAGTTAGCTAAAAACTATAAACTGAACTTAACTGAGTGGACATTCATGATAGAAACTGTATTGAATGAACCTGAATTTAAATTGGAAAGACATAGCTAATCTAATATAATGATATCCAATAACAATCATATTAAATTATTGTATCTGGACAAGAGTTACCTTGTAGTAATACCACATTTGAAAATCGAAATGTTCGAATTCGTAGTTGAATATGTCTAATAGAATGTCTTTGTGATAAAAATAAATAAATCACACAATATATACATAATTTTAAATTCTTGTTTATGATGGGAAGTACCATCAAGTAAAAAATGTTAAAGTTACAATTAATTGGTATATATATCTATGTCCAAATTAAGCATTTAAATATGCCAACACGAAATACTGGACAAAGAATACCACTTACCAAATTGTATCTACTTGAAGTCTTTAACTATAACCACTGAACCACACAGGGTCGTTGGAAATTTGGAATATTTCTTTTTGCTAACTTTTGCGTGCAAACAATGTACT
>JAYMSL010005338.1:0-10200 GCA_036897195.1 Plantago coronopus
CACTCTTCATTATTGTCATTAGGCTTTCTTTTAACTTTCTCATAATCTCGTTACAGTTGAAATTTATACGTAACACTAAAAGTTACCACTCTCTACGTCCACATATTCATTTTGATTAGCAAAAATTACGCGCAAGTCCATAATATAAAACAAACAGTTTTGTACTGGAGTAAAACAAAAGTGAAAAACATTTTACATAATGGGTGAAAACGTGAATACCAATATTTCAGTACTCACATATATACTGACATAAGCTGAATAAAAATAGACCGTAGTCAAATAGCAAAAGGTTGTGTTTTTTTTTGCAAATGAATAACAAAGGTAAGGTTATCTTTTAAGGATCAACACCCGTAACCTTTATATATAACGATTAATGAATGAAAGTGATGAAAATTCATATTTGTGATATGTAAATGTTATAGTTATTGTCATTTTTTTTTGAATCATCAAATTATTACAAACTATTAAGTAAATATTATTAATATATACCTAAACGTGTGACTAGCGAGGCTAGAACATCAAACCTTCTACTTGCAATGCCCCTCAACTCATTTACTTAACTACTGAATTACATTATGCATTCCAGCTTTGTCATTCCTAATATAAGTTTAATTATTTGTCACGAGTTAAAACTTCAAGATTAAGTAGTGCTAATTAGAAATTACAATAAACATATTATTACTCTATAGAATTGCACTATGTGCACTCAATGCTTCTTGCTCCTTTATTTCTATGACTAGATTTATACTTTCCACAAATATGATCTTATTTTTGTTACCACTAAATTAACTAGCAAGTGAGAAATTCGAACCTAGGCCAGTCAACGGATCATAATTCGCTTGAATTAATTCAGGATTCGTACTTTATCCGTTTCATTTTTCACAAAAATAAGCATAAATGTGAGTGTGGGTAAGCACACCTTTGCACTAGATGTGTAGATAGAGCAAATTTTGAACCGATTATGCATGGATTTAAGCGAACTATGATCCATTTACCTCTTTATTTAACCTATTAAAAAGTAAATCATTGCAGACATAGCTAAATTATTAATTTTGATAGAGAAAGTACGTTCTCGTGCAAGTGGTAACTCTACTATCTTGTGCATCAAGTGGTAACTTTTAAAAAGTAAGTGGTAATGGTAACTTATGGTTTTGAATTGATTGGTAGTTATGAATAATGTCACCACCACTTTAGAAACAAAGGGGTGAATTAAAGTTAAGTATGGCATGTAATGCATGTGACAAATGACAGTAACATACCATACCATGATCATGCATGTAGAACATGATATTGGTCATCATGATCATGATGATGGGCATGTTAGCCAAATGGCTCTTGGAGGCATGAGGAAAATATCGTCGCCACGTATGCAACCCACAGAATGCAGCTAAAGATTTCCCTTCCCTTCCTCATTCCTCCTCCTACATCTCTCTCTCCTTTTCTCCTTCTCTCTCTTCTCTCATACCTGATATCATACCATTATCATCATTCCTCTTTCTTTCTCTAAACTCTCTCCACCCAAAATCTAACACATCCACGAATGTTTTTTACCCACTTCCGAATCTCTCCAAAATAGCAACAGATTCCTCCCTATTTGGTTCATCCTCACCGATTACAGGTACCATTTCTGCTTCCTAACTCAGCTCACCTCCTAATTGTTTATGTAGCTGTACTGATATGTATTATCTGTCAAATTCAGTGATTTGATTGGTTCACGTGTTTGAATTTTGTCGAAATCTGCTAGTTAGCTCAAGCTTGATGATCTGTCATCTATGTATATACTTGTTGTTTAAGTGTGTTTTCACCGGTTTTGGTACCGATTGTGTAAGCCTGTTGATTACTGTAACGGGGTTGTATGTTTGTTTGGAAATGATGGTGAAGCATGATTATTAGATTCGTTTTTTTGCAATTTGTTCCGTGTATTAGCTGATCCTGGCGCTGTGTTTGCTATCATAGATCAATCTGTTAGGTACCTCTGGATCTAAATTAATGTTGTACAGGAGGTTCGTCTCTACTTAAAGCGAATTGTCTGTAAGAGATGAACAGTAACATTAACTAATTAGCAGATAACCGTGGGATTATGCTCAAGTATATGTGGAAGTCTCCTAGGAGATGTCTTTTGTAGGGATGAAGAAACATTAGCTATAACTAAGAACATCAGGGTGGTCTAATTAAAAAAAGTTGAAGATGTATATTTTTGTACTTCATAAGAAAAAAACATTACATTTAGTTAAGAACATTAGGGTTTAAAAAAAAACAATAAAGGATTTTCGTATAGAACATCGATCTGTCTTCTTTTAAGTAAAAAAAGGACCTCTTCTCACAAATCTTTGTGCTAGTATAGTGGGTGGAATATTAATTTTATGGTTAATACTTGTGACACGATCTGTGCTAGTTGCTAGAGGTGTTTGCTTTTCGCTTTCTTTCCTGTTAGCTGCGTAACCGCAAATATTTACACTATTTATTTATGTATATATGCAATCAGTATGATGCTTGATGTTTTGATTCTTGGATATTTTTAATAAAACTCAAAGAGCACCATTTTTAGACTTCGGAAAATGGTTTTGCAGGGCACGAAACAAAAACTATACAGCTCCATTGATTTTTCTCGGTGGAAGGTTGTATGCATAAACTTTAAAACTCATTTTGGGTCAGCTTAAACTTCTGCTGTATTGACTGGTCAACTAACTTGACAAGTTTCCTCTCTCTGGGTTCCAAAAGATGCTGAATTATAGTCTTTGGATCCTGGATTGGTAGAAGCTGCTAATATGGAGGTTGATGGTTTTACTCATTATTACCATCTTGTTTAGATAAAGAGAACAGGCCTATGGCAACTTCAAATGAGACATGGATAGATAGCCTGCAATGTTCTTCATTGTTTTGGCCGCCTCCTCAAGATACAGAACAGCGGAAGGTATGTTCTTTCTCTATTCTTTCTTCTGGAGACATCAAATAGTCACTCCACATTTTGTAAATGGATCCTCTTATGTAAGACCAGTTTCCTGTCATAGCATGTATCTTCTCAATCTGCAGTCAGTGTTTTCCTTTCAGTCGAATTTTGAAAATATTGAGCTATATTCTTCTTATAAGCTCTTAATACTTTTTCTTTCTTGAAAACCATTCTTACATCCAAGAACTGAGATTTATGCTATTGGCTGTAATCTTGGTCGCAATGCCATGTCCCTTTACATACCCATAACGTTACAATTGATAGAACTTTCTATCATTCTTGGACCAATGTAGTATGGTGTTGCGACATCTTCTCTTTTCTTTCTTACTCTTAAGTTTCGAAACGTTATGGATGTCCTTAAACTGCATGACAAGCAGCTTTCCATTCTTAAATTCTCTGCTGTGGCCATGACGTATTAAGATTTTAAATGTTGCTCAATAAGTTCTGTATTGTTATAGGTTCAAACTACTGCATATGTCGATTACTTTGGCCAGTTCACCTCAGAACGATTTCCTGATGACGTGGCTGAGGTAATTTTTCCTACTACCACATACTTTCCTGATTAGAATCTTTTCTATCTTCAACTGTGACCCTATTGATAGCTATTTGCTGGTTTGTCAAAATGTATCTAACTATTGAGTTATGATGCTTGTTGCTCTTGCAGCTGATCCGAAGTCGATATCCATCCAAGGAAAACAGATTATTTGATGATGTTCTAGGTAATTCTTATTTTGCCAGTTTAGTTGGTCATTAACTTGAGAGTAATTTTGGGGCTAAATTTTTGGCCAACATGACCCCTAATTTTGCTTCACCTCCCAGCAACATTTGTACTTCACCATCCAGAGCATGGCCATGCTGTTATTCTTCCCATTATTTCATGTATCATTGATGGAATGCTGGAATATGATAGGGCTGGTCCTCCATTTGCCTCCTTCATCTCACTGGTTTCCCCTTGCAGTGAGGTATTGTTTATCTTCCTGGCGTTCACCTTTTTTTTCCGTTGTATTGCAATTCAGAGAGACACTCAGTAACATATTGTAATATCGAAATGCAGAATGGTTATTCTGAGCAGTGGGCCCTTGCATGTGGGGAAATCTTAAGAATTTTGACCCACTACAATAGGCCAATATTCCCAAGAGAACTCAAGGAAAATGAAGTAGATAGAAGAAGCAGTGGAAACCATGCTTCAACTAGTAAGTCAACAAACGGGAAGCCTTCCTCCCCTACCAGTCAGTCAGAGAGGAAGCCATGGAGGCCGTTATCTCCCTGGATAACTGATATTTTGCTTGCAGCACCTCTTGGTATTCGAAGTGATTATTTTCGCTGGTAAGTGAGTGGTGTTCTTGGAATATGGTCTACTGAGTAGCTGTACAATAACAGATTTCTTACCCTCCTTCCTCCTCTTGGTGTCGCCCAAATGACTTTTTAATTAAAAATACTCCATACCTCAGAACACTGAGTGACAGAGTGGATATCTTGTTCTATTTGAATTTATGGAACTATTCTTTTTTGAAAGCTGACTCACGTAGAAAAAAAATAAAATAAAACACAATATAAATTCATGCCTTGCAGGAGCTAGATTTTCTGTTTTCTTTGTTTTGTTTATTTATGATGCGTGTAAAAAGTAAACACTGGTATAAAATATATAAAACTTTAGACGTATTCGAGGTTCCAGGAGTTGCAACTATTCAGCACCACATACCATTGTCTGTTAGTTTTTGTGGCTTAAGCTAGTTTCTGATAGGAGCAATTTTCTAGACGATGATATTGGGTCTCCAAACACGATGCTGATCAATTCTCCATTTGATAACTATCACAATTGTATATAATGAGAACACATGGTGGTAGAGCCATTTAGACTTTTAGTGTCTCCCAAAGTTAAAAATTTGAACCTGAGTTGCAAATTTGATTGATGCTGTGACTCTAATATTGTAGGTGTGGAGGCGTCATGGGAAAATATGCAGGTGGAGAACTCAAACCGCCAACAACTGGTTAGTAGTTCTATCATTAACTTCTATTGGATCGATGTTATTAAATTCTCCCCTAAGTGTGTAATCCTCAAGTTGAAAATGGACCTCAGTGCTGGAGGGTAATATAGTATGTAGTCAGGACTGGATGTACTTGTTCATGCAAAGAACATCTAATCCATAAATTTAAGTACACTGATAGCAGTTCACAGTTCTGTTCACTATATTATGTCCACTCAGCTTAATGATGGTTGCTAGTTCTGGTGGCACAAACCCATTCAACAGATCTTGCAGGCGAATCTTCTGATTAAACATCGCTGATTGAGACAATTGAGACGAACTTTGTGTTTCTCATAAGTTATAACTATGTCTAAGATACTTTTTACTTCCAGATGCGTTAGAGAGACGTATGTTTGGCTAAGATAAATGAAGAGTATATTGTTCTTTCACATGTATGACGGTCATATACTTTACTATTTCAGCTTCTTCTCGCGGATCTGGAAAGCACCCTCAGCTTATTCCATCAACTCCAAGGTGGGCTGTTGCCAATGGCGCTGGGGTTATTCTAAGCGTGTGTGATGAAGAAGTATCTCGTTATGAGACTGCTACACTGACTGCTGCTGCAGTCCCTGCACTTCTGCTTCCTCCCCCTACTACACCTATGGACGAGCATTTAGTCGCTGGTTTACCTGCTCTCGAGCCATATGCCCGCTTGTTTCACCGGTTAGCTTCTTAGCTTCTGACAATACTTGTTTTCTGGGGAAATATGAGTTTATATATTGATTCTATCAATGTTATGTCTGTGTAGTTATTATGCAATCGCTAGTCCAAGTGCCACACAGAGACTGCTACTTGGACTTTTAGAAGCTCCACCATCTTGGGCCCCAGATGCACTTGATGCTGCGGTACAATTGGTGGAACTTCTCCGTGCAGCTGAAGACTATGCCGTTGGCATGAGGGTACATCTCTCTTTCAATCCTTTATTTTGTATGAACCTTGACATAGAATTATTGAAAAAGAAACCACTTTGATGATTATATTTGTCTATTAGTGATAAGCTACAATATCACACATGTATTACCTCAAGAAGTCCTGACCCTTTGCATTCATTGATGAAGCTTCCAAGAAACTGGATGCACTTGCATTTCCTGCGAGCCATTGGTATTGCAATGTCTATGAGGGCTGGGATTGCTGCCGATGCTGCGGCCGCTTTGCTTTTCCGCATTCTGTCTCAACCAGCTTTACTCTTTCCACCGTTGAGACAAGTTGATGGAGTCGAAGTGCAGCATGAATATCTGGGTGGTTACATTTCAACTGATCAGAAGCAGGTCATCATCCGCATAAATCTATAATTTATTGCCTAAATAGTTTATTGCGTAAATTAGAGAAATGTTCCTGCGGTGTGGGCTAGTTACACTTTCGCCCCCTTACCTTACAAAGATTATTAAACTAGCATCCTTTTCAATACACGAATGCGTATTTGCAAAAGTGAGTCATTGAAATGAAAAAAAGAAGGAATATATTGTTCTACCATTAAGTGTTTAGTGTTTTAGAAAATATGAGTTCTTATGTTCGGTGTGATAAAATCAGTTTGCAATTGCTTCCTGTCTTTAATCTCTATACAGTCATAATACAGAATTCAGGTTTACCTCTGTAGGAATTCTGTGTGGAATTAGTGTGTACTTTTTTTTTCCTGCGTCAAACTTTCCATGCATTTCTAATTTGTGTATGCAAATCAGTTCCAGCAAAGAGAAGTACCTGCACCAGATGCGACAGTGGAGGCTACTGCTCAGGGTATTGCCTCAATGCTTTGCGCTCATGGCCCTGAGGTTGAGTGGAGAATATGTACTATATGGGAAGCTGCATATGGTTTGATTCCCCTAAGTTCGTCCATCGTAGATCTTCCTGAAATTATAGTCGCCACACCGTTGCAGCCCCCTTTGTTGTCATGGAACTTATACATTCCTCTTCTCAAAGTACTCGAGTATCTACCTCGTGGAAGTCCATCTGAAACCTGTCTAATGAAGATATTTGTTGCTACTGTTGAAGCAATTTTACAGAGGACATTTCCTCCTGATTCCTCCAGAGAACAGATTAGGAAAACAAGATTTGTCATTGGGCCTGCATCCAACAATCTTGCTGTTGCTGAGCTCCGCACAATGGTCCACTCTCTGTTTGTAGAGTCATGTGCCTCTGTAGAGCTTGCCTCTCGCCTTCTCTTTGTGGTATTAACAGTCTGTGTAAGTCACGAAGCACATCCCAATGGGAGCAAACGAGCTAAGAGTAAAGATTCTTATTCTGAAGTAAGCTCAGAGATACAAGGATACAATGCGAAGCAAAGAAAAAATGGAAATAAACAAGGAAAGAAGCAAGGACCTGTAGCAGCATTTGATTCATACGTTATTGCAGCTGTTTGTGCTCTATCATGTGAGCTTCAGCTCTTTCCCTTGATCTCAAAACGAAGCAATAATTTAGGATCTGGGAACTTTTGTAGCATAGCTAAATCTGAAAAAGGAAATGACAAAGCCAGTGAGTTACGTGATGAGATGGACTCAGCTGTTTATCAAAGTCGCCGAATATTAGCAATTCTAGAGGCTCTTTTTTCTTTAAAACCATCTTCGGTTGGTACATCATGGAGTTACAGTTCAAATGAAATAGTAGCTGCTGCAATGGTTGCGGCCCATGTTTCTGATCTTTTTAGACGATCAAAGACTTGCATGCGGGCCCTCTCTATCCTGATAAGATGCAAGTGGGACAGTGAAATTCACACTAGGGCCAACTCATTGTTCAATCTGATTGATATTCATAGTAAAGTTGTTGCTGCCATAGTAAATAAAGCAGAACCTTTGGAGGCACACCTATTGCAGACCCCATTTGCGAAAGATGGTTCTGTATGCTTTCATGGGAAAGACACTAGTACCTGTTCCAACTGTCGTCGCTCAGAATCAGATCAGAAATTTTCTCTGCCTTGCACAAACGTGTCTGGTTCAGAAAATCTAGTCAATTGTGAGAAGTCTGATCCCGTGGAAGCTGAAAGGTGTTCAGTGGGAAAAGGAATTGCAACCTTTACATTTGATGCTTCAGATGTGGCCAACCTTTTGACAATGGATAGGCATATTGGTTTTAGTTGCAGTGCCCAAGTTCTTCTTAGATCTGTACTCACTGAAAAACAAGAACTTTGTTTTTCAGTTGTTTCCTTGCTCTGGCACAGATTGATTGTGTCACCCGAAACACAGCCAAGTGCTGAGAGCACATCTGCTCAGCAAGGATGGAGACAGGTAATAATGTGTAGATGGTTTGAAATTGTGTTTCTCACATCATTTGAATGAGTAGCAGTTATACCATAATTGGTTGTTTTATAATTTGCAAAGTGTGCAGTATGTATGTATTCATGCTTTTTCTGGATGATATTACTTTGTCAAATGTTTGTAATTGCCTGCACCCAGCTATTATAATTACTGAAATAACCATTATGTTTTTTTTTTAAATGTAGGTGGTCGTTGCGCTATGCAATGTGGTGTCAGCATCACCAGCAAAGGCTGCAACAGCTGTTGTTCTTCAGGTGTACATTCTTTCTCCTAATTACATCAGTGGTTGCGTTATACTGCTTCCAGTAGGAACTATAGAGCCACTTGCAAAAATATGTAGTAGCAGAATGAATATTCAAATATCTGTGTCATAGGTCTTGATTGAAATTTATCTTATTTGAAATTGAGAATTGTTCTTTCAATTTCAATAATTCTTTGTATATGCTTTTCTGACTCTGTGTTTTGTTCCATTGTTTTTGTAGGCAGAGAAGGAATTAAAGCCGTGGATTGCTAAGGATGATTTGGGTCAGAAGATGTGGAGAATAAACCAGAGAATTGTAAAAGTGATTGTTGAGTTGATGAGAAACCATGAGACCCCAGAATCACTGGTTATTTTGGCTAGCGCATCAGATGTCCTCCTGCGTGCAACAGATGGAATGCTTGTGGATGGAGAAGCTTGCACTTTACCGCAACTTGAGGTAATATTCCCTTCTTTTCTTCTCCCTTTACTTTCTGAATCTCCATAATTCTCTTTTGGTTGGATAGAAGTTAGAAGTAAGAAGTGATAACTAAAGATACCAAGTCAAGGGTCTTAATAAAAAAAAAAGGGTCTTAATAAAAATGCTTTGAATGTGGAGAAAAATGACCTTATGTATAAAGCAGATTTGATCCGTGAGATGGTTCAGAGAAACCTTTTCAGTAGATTATAAAGTGTCAAAGCCACCTGTCTTTGTCGTCAATTTTATTCGCTAGCTCAATTTTTGTCAATTTTGGTCTGTGGCCCTTGGAGAACATTCTGCTGCTTCAGCTTTTAGCTACTTACTCAGAATTATTTAGTTAGTAGTAGGTGTTGTTTATTCACTGTAATTCACTAGCTTACACTTCCATCTTTATTTTAGTTATTGGAGGCGACAGCTAGAGCAGTTCAACCAGTACTTGAATGGGGGGAATCGGGAGTAATGGTGGCAGATGGCCTTTCAAATTTGCTTAAGGTAATGAACGCTTTTGATTTGTTGGCTGTTCATATCATCTCTTTAGAAAAGTAAAGTACACGAATTTCGTTCTTGGAATATGATGTGTTTTGGACTTTGGAATCAATGAGATTTATTGTGTGATCTATGATGTGCAGTGTCGGCTCCCAGCTACAGTTCGTTGTGTATCCCACCCCAGTGCCCATGTTCGTGCTCTAAGCAGATCAGTTCTTGGTGCTATGCTACATGCTGGTGGTTCGATAAATTCAGATAGAAAACCAACACCAGTGCCAATGTTGAATGGTAGTTCTGCTCCTTACGAATGCGTAAATGTGAGCAGCACGGATTGGCAAGCTGCCATCGAAAAATGTTTGACATGGGAAGCACATAGCCGAATTGCAACAGGTCTGCCTATTCAATTTGTTGATATGGCGGCTAAAGAATTAGGGTGTACCATTTCAGTCGAAGGCTAGCGAGTTCAACCGGACATTACGAGACAGATTGAGTCGAACAAACATGTGTCCAGACTCCAGAATCCAGATGACATAAGTGATATAAGTCTTGATCTGACCCATTTGTGTATCATACCTATCCAATGACTGTTAGATAGATGAGAATTGAGAACATGTATTGTGACAATTTTCATTCTTTTTTCTCCCTCGCAACTGATTGATGTAAAAAAGTTTTACTCTATTACCACCAAATGATTGAGCTTATCAAAATCATTTTTCCCTAAAATCAGGTAAATTCATTCTCCCTTGAGAGTTGATGACATAAACGATTTC
>JAYMSL010005339.1:0-10200 GCA_036897195.1 Plantago coronopus
GTTCTTGGAACTATAACCGACCCATGCACAAACTATTTATCACATAAAAAGAACAAAATTATTTGCAAACCAGGGAAGTTAATTACAGATTTGTCACATTCGGTGATGTTTTCAAATCGGTTTACGTGTCTGTCTGGCTGCAGATTATCGTACGTGAGAACCAGCACCATACACTTTCTGTGGGTTCTCATCATCTCTTTCATGCTATCCAATTCCAGGTTAAATCACAAATGCAAGAAAAGTTGCACGACGGGCATAATCCTTTCTCGGATGAAAGGCGAACTATACATAAATTAACTTCACATTAATTAACTTCAGTTTAATTTAGTTCTGTTAAAAAATTCTTAAATGAAAATAATATAATTTAGCTTATAGTTGCAGGTACACGGAAATGAGGTTATACTCGTAGGGACCAAATAAATAAATAAAGCATGCATTGAAAATTATGTTATTAGACAACGAAGCGTAATTCAATTGGTAAAACGTTTCCCCTCCAATTAATGAGTCGGGACTTCGAATCACCACAGGGTGAATGAGAAACTATTATTAATCTTTGCCGTTTAAAAAAAAAGGCTATTGGACACACCTAGATAAATTATATAAATATACATTCAAATATAGTGATAATGGATCTGTATTACATATACGTTGTTGAAACCTTAATATGTGATGCTTTTTATATGAAAACGTTCCCTCAATTCCATGACCAGATAACACACCCAAAAAAAAAAAAAAAAAATGTAAGAAAGTGAGGGGAGTAAAAAGTAGGCCATGTAAAGAACGTGGTCGTATTTGCAAATATTTTGATTCTGTCGGGTTGAAATTACAATTTACATGAAAAATTGGGGAAACTCTAGAATTTTCAGCGATACTAGACAGTAGACACCCACCCAGCAGAGCAGAGCAGAGCGTGTATATATAATCCCATTTACACGTAAAAGAGAGAAATAGATGCTGCTTCGATTAACTTTCCTCATCTGTTAAGCAAGTGCTTCACTCTCACGATCGACCTCTTCCTCAACCCAAGGTAATCATCATCATTCGATTATGCCATACTGTTGTTTCTCCAAATTATAATCACAATTCGTTGCTTCCGTAGATAGCTTCCGTTGCAATTTAATCTGACGATTTTTGCTTGCTTCTTCAGCTCTTCCTTTGTCGGAAATTTGAATCTGACTGATTGTTTTGCCTTTAATTATTTCTTCTTTTTTTTTTCAGCTACAAGGTTATATAATTGATAATTCGTTTGCAGTTTGTGATTTTGCGCTTGTTGATCGTTTCAGAGTTTGATTGTACTCTACTCCTTGCTGCTCAGTGCTTATTTTCATTTTATTATATGATCATCATGTTATGTTAGGTTACAGCTGTGATTTGTCGGCGTTGCTGCTTAATATTGATTTTTGTTTCAATAGGGGTTTTTGAAGCTTATGTAAATAGAATGCTTCCTGATTGATGTTGCTTGCTTAGGTATATATCTGCAGTTGGATGTTCGCATTTTTGAGTTGATTGCCTAGTCTTGTAAAGATGGATGATGCCAAGGGAGGTGATGCTGATACGAATACGATGATGAATCATGTATGGAGTAGCGATCCATTAGCTCTCCTGAAAGATAATGGCATTGTTCTTGCTGTGATTGCCGCCGTAGTTATACCTGTACTTCTTGCTGTTGTGATTGGCGGGAGAAAAAAGTCGAAACAAAGAGGGTGTCCGGTCGAAGTTGGTGGTGAGGCTGGTTTTGCAATGCGGAATGCTAGATCTGTACAATTAGTTGAGGTTCCTTGGCAAGGAGCTGGGACTATGGCTGATTTGTTTGAGCAATCTTGCAAAAAACACTCACAAGAGAAATTTCTTGGGACTAGAAAAGTGATCAGTAAAGATGTTGTTACGTCCAGTGACGGTAGGAAATTTGAGAAATTTCACTTAGGGGAGTACCAGTGGGAGACCTACGGGAAAGTATTTGAACGTGTAAGTAACTTTGCTTCTGGGCTTATCAAGCTTGGCCATGATGTGGACACACGTGCTGCTATCTTTGCTGACACACGTGCTGAATGGCTCATGGCATTTGAGGTAATCTAGGAATTTCTGATTTCAATGAACAGTTTTGTGATATTTTTGTTTGTCCATTCGCGTGTGTACCTTCCCCTACGTAAAGTAATTCCATTTCAAGGCCACTAAGATGTTTAATTTCTTTCTGTGATTTCAGGGATGCTTCCGACAGAGCATCACAGTTGTTACCATTTATGCTTCATTAGGCGAGGAGGCCCTCGTTCACTCATTAAATGAGGTAACTTGCGTTCCTTTATTTCTTCAAGATTTGCTTGTATACTCTTCTATGATCTACTATGAGAGATTCCTTTTTTATTTTTCATTTTTCTCATAAAATCATTATCGACTATTCAACTTTATTCTAAAAAAAATTCTTAATTAATTAGTACTTATCTGTTTATAACTACCTTACAGACTCAAGTAACAACAGTGATTTGCGACCTTAATCAATTAAAGAAGCTGGCCGCAGTAAGCTCAAGACTGGAATCAGTTAGGCACATCATTTATTTCGATGACACAGATTCCTCCAATGTCAACAATGATATCGAGAACTGGAAAATTTCCTCTTTCTCAGAGGTGGAAGAATATGGAAGAAATGATCCTGTTCCTCCTAGTATGCCACTGAAGAAAGATATTGCGGTCATCATGTACACTAGTGGAAGTACTGGCCTCCCAAAGGTTTGATTCATACTGTTGGTCTTTGAGAGACATCCATTGAAATTAAGTTTACTGTTTGAATGTCGTTATTCTCATCTGTTGCGGAATCAATTACTATGCCTGGAAAATTTGTTGTAGTTGTTTATTGTAAATTAATACTTTTCCAACACTCTGTCCATTCACTATGAAACACGTAAAATTCCTTTTAAGTTTTCATATACAATAATACAATAGAAGATTCTACTCCAAAGTCCAAAACCTGGGTGGGTGGTGGTGTAGGTTTAGAATGATATTCATAAAATGTGGTTTTTCTTAATGTTTAGGAAGACCAGTCTTTTCTTAAAATATCACTAGTGTCTGTGGATATTGGAAGTTAAAACTTGTGTCTTTTAATTTGTAAGTACCCAGTATTCAAGGCATGGATATTCAGTAGCTTGCTTTCCACTTACTTGCAGGGTGTTATGATGACTCATGGAAACATTGTCGCCACCGCAGCTGCAGTTATGACAGTGATCCCAGAAATGGGAAACAAAGATGTCTACTTGGCATATTTGCCTCTGGCTCATGTTTTTGAATTAGCTGCCGAGGTAACATGTTAAATGCAATCTTTTGATATGGTGAAGAATACATACTTTGAGTTGTTCTAAGATAATTGCCCCTCCAGACTGTGATGTTAACTGCCGGTGCTTCAATTGGCTATGGCTCAGCCCTGACTTTAACAGACACATCAAACAAAGTTAAGAAAGGAACCCAGGGAGATGCTTCAGCTTTGAGGCCTACATTGATGGCAGCTGTTCCAGCTATACTAGATCGTGTTAGGGAGGGAGTTCTGAAGAAGGTTATTTCGACAATGCTTTCTGTGTCTATTAAACAAGTTAGTTGGATATGAATCGTTTAAGTTGAAAGAGTAATTGTCTTGACGTCATTCTTCAAATCATTTTCATGCCACAGGTTGAGGAGAAGGGAGGTATTGTAAAGAAACTTTTCAACTTGGCTTATAGTCGCAGGCTAGCAGCTATTGAGGGAAGCTGGTTTGGAGCATGGGGATTGGAATCTCAATTTTGGGATAAAATTGTTTTTAAAAAGATTCGGTCTATTCTTGGAGGAGACATCCGATTTATGCTTTGTGGTGGAGCTCCTTTGTCTGGAGACACACAAAGATTTATCACTATCTGCATGGGGTAAGTCTTCTGCAATTTGGCTAGGTGAAAGTTGTCTGCTTTGGCCGCTGGATTTTGCAAGTCGAGATAGTACACATTGCTTGTGCTTATTTTTCTCATATCTGTTGCAGGGCCCCGATTGGCCAAGGATATGGCTTAACAGAAACATGTGCTGGAGCTGCCTTTTCAGAGGCCGATGATAGTTCTGTTGGTCGAGTCGGCCCTCCTCTTCCTTGTTGCTACATCAAGGTTCATGTCTTGCATAAGATGATTAAATATCTATTTAAGTAGAAAAAGTAAAATTGATCTGTCAATGCGTGTCGTGTCCGTATTATGACTAAGATTTCTCAGTGGACATTACTTGAATATTCATTTGACAGCATACCTCATCCACACAATTATTTTTTGACTACCGTCTAATCTATAGTCCCCTCTGACTGCAATCCAGTTACAAACACCTGCAGTTCTTTTCAGTAACTACTAATGGAGTTACTGTGGTGACTATTGGGAGTACCTAGCTATGACTAGAAGGTCATGTGTCAAGTCGTTTGCTTATTAATAAATTGAGATTGGTTTCATTCTGTTACTGTGTAAATGTATTCATGAGTTTCCTGCATGCCACCAGAATAGCAACAATGAATATATCCTCATCAACCAATTACATGGTATATTCTTGTGTGAATTTGTGACTGGGAAGTGCACTTCCGGACCTATCATAAACTAGCAACTGTAGATCTAGTAACTCCTAGCAATGTTAAGAAGTAGAACATCTTTTAGGAGTGTTATCATTTTTAAGCTTAAACCAACGTAGTGTATTTTCCATTGTAGACTTTGTATGAGTGGAATGCTAATATTAGTGAAAAGGAATTTATGTCATGATGTGTTTATGGCATATCATATTTGGTTAATGAGTCTGTTACTGGTTCACATAGAACACTTATTTGAGGGCATTGACTAAATTTTGCATTGTAATCTAGCTTATATTTAGGTCTTAAAATTACAAAAAGGTTAATAACGAGAAAACAGGGTACCTAAGTAAGCTCTCACAAAAAAAATGGCAGTAAATTGGAAAAGGACCCTCTTTTTGGGCTAGTAGACTAGTAGTAGTTATAGTTTCCCTGTTACACAATGGTAACAAGTTGCTGAAGCAGCTATATCTTTGTATTATAAGTAAATAGTGATATACTGAATTCCCCCGTCTCATTTTGTGAATATAAAATCTGTAAATCCGATTTATTTCAATTGTGTTGGCTTTAATATAGTTATATAGACATATTATGGAGGACATATATTAAAGCTTTGAACTCGAAACTAAGTACACTCTTATAGTTTCTGCTTTCTGGAGGATTAAGATCTCTATGAGGGCTACCGTTTAAGTTTCGAACTCTAATTTGGTTTATGATATTAACTGCTGCAGCTTGTTTCATGGGACGAAGGAGGTTACACAATATCAGACAAGCCTATGCCCCGGGGAGAGGTTGTTGTTGGTGGGGCCTCAGTGACTGCTGGGTACTTCAATAATGAAGATAAAACTAAAGAAGTGTACATGGTATGTACTCTTTCTTATTTTATTCTTCTAAATTTTATTATATTTTCCTTTGTAATTTGGGTTCTTATGCCTTATTTACACCAAGGAAAGCTTCTTCCAGTTTTGATGTTAAATATTTATTTGAACAGGTAGATGACAAAGGCATGCGTTGGTTCTACACTGGTGATATTGGAAGGTTTCACCCTGATGGATGCCTAGAAATTATTGACAGGAAAAAAGACATTGTAAAGCTTCAACATGGCGAATATATCTCGCTTGGAAAGGTGCTTTAAAATAGGTCTTTGGTGTATTGTTCATGCAGAGTCTAAACAGACTCCCTCTCATGGAGCAAGTTTGATTGTAGTACAACTCTTAACTCAGAGACTATGTTTTTGTGTAGGTTGAGGCTGCACTTTCATCGAGTGATTATGTTGATAATATCATGGTCTATGCCGATCCCTTCCACAGTTTCTGTGTTGCCCTAGTTGTGCCTTCACGCCAAATTCTTGAGGAATGGGGCCAGAAATCTGGGATTAAGTTTGATAATTTCTCTGAGCTGTGTGAAAATGCGGATGCTAACAAGGAAGTCCAACAGGCCCTAGTCAAGGTCCATACTTTGCCTTTATTTGATAGCGATACATTTTTGGTAGTTCGAAGACTAGAGTTATATAGATGCTTGATTTGTTTGTCTTTTGGGTTTGTTTTGCTTTTGCTTTTGCTTTTTCCAGGTGCTTTTGTCTTGATAGGTTTATAATTAAGTCCGTGAGAGAGGGTTTAGTGGATCTGAGATGCTAATCTGCAACATGCTTATGTTCTCAAATAAGATTTTAGTTTTGAGAAAGATGAATGAGCAACCCGTATTTACACATAAAACACCTCCATAGACCCCTCACAATCCTACTCCATTATCCATCTAAGTGTAGGCCTACCAGATGGACTCTTAGTAAATCCCATGTCATCAGCTTGAGTATTTGCATTAGTAGCATATGTTCTTCGTCTGATCATAAGACTCCTGCAGATTAAACAGTATTTAAATGACATAAAAACATACAATCCTTTAAACTTGTTAGAGGTCCATCATTTTGCTCATCAGAATTGAAAACATGCAGACTGGGAAGGCTTCAAAACTGGACAAGTTTGAAATTCCAGCAAAGATTCAGTTGTTGCCAGATCCCTGGACTCCAGAATCGGGCTTGGTTACCGCAGCACTGAAATTGAAGAGGGAACAATTGAAAAGCAAGTTCAAAGACGTGCTGGATAAGTTATACAAGTGAAGCAATTTCCCCTGGTTTTATTTTGTACTCTTAAACCTCTTTTGTTTTATACATCTTGGGAAAAATGGTGGTGCTTGGCTGTTTAAAATAATTCTGTTATAAACTGTATGTCTAACAGGCTGCTAGCTTTTTACCAGTGAAATAGCTAGATTTTGAACATTTTGGCCCCTGTGCAGGGGGATGTAATACATATGTTTATCAAAGATATTAAGTAGAGTAGCAGGTTTGTTTCATCTCAATCCCTCCATAGACAATGTGAATACTTTCAGAATCCCGAATATCTCTGCATAATTGAGGTCCCTTTTATGCTTAAAGTATATCTGAGCCGAGGGGAGCTGAACTGTCTGGTCTCTGGTGCTTGTCATTGATCTGTTCTTGCCGATGGTTGCCAAAAATCAACCAAACATTACTAGTGAATGAATGTCCCCGTTGTTCTTACCAAGAGTTATTTTTTCGAACACTCCAAAGTGTAATGAGTTTCCGTATGTTAAAGAGTGTCCAGCAATGAACATTTTACGTTCTTCGAATGTGAAAACAGAGTTATTCCTAGAAAGGACTTGAATTGACCCAAGAGTGTTTGTATAATCAATCATATTATACCCATAAACAAGAACACGAAGTACATAAAACTTGGGATAAACTAGCCGAAACAAGAACATCAGCATCATGTAAATGATTCGTGTAAAGAAATTAAGAAAAATATGTATGTGTCCTGTTGCACAATCTTTGATGTATTGTACACTCCAAAAAATGTCCGTCTCAGATGATATGGAAGTATATCAAGGTAATTCAACCTGATATTGTGCTCTTGCCCCTCCCCGAATAACTGTGACTATAGATAGGCAACTTGGTTCCAGCTCAAACTTGACTGACTCCGCCTCTGCCTCAGACTACAAAACTACTGATTATGCAAATCACACATTGATTTGCATAGATCAACTTATATCCTTCAATGGTGTTGCTGGTGCAGCTGAGGTTACTGGCAATGATGGCCGGAGGAGAAGATAGAGGGAAGGGCCGAAGAACGGAATTAGTGACAGCGGAAGTAGCCAAAAGCCTTTGTCCTCCCTAAGAGATGCAAAATACCAGAGATGATGATATTACAAGAGAGTATACACAAAGGAAGTAACTGTGGAACAAAAGCTTACCATTTTCGAACAGTCATGTCATTGTAGACCCAGAAAGGAGCGAATGTAGAAAGCAGACTGAAATCGATACTTGTTACATGTATCTGAAAAGATATCATATGGCTCATATCAATCTTAATGAACATATTGAGTGATAGCACATTCTGATACGACTACAACTCAGAAAATTCATAAAGGGGCAAAATACTCACAAATCTGCTTCCTTTGAAGTACTGGTAATATTCTTTCCACTCATTACCACCGGATAAACATGCATACAAGATTATCCCGAGCCCTGCAGCAACTGTAATCTGATATACACGTAGTTAGCTTCATGTTTTACTAATAAAGGAGTCTCAGATCACAAAACGGATGATAAATCATAGAACTCTAGCTCAATAGGAGTGATACGGTACTTTGTACACTTGGTAAGTGGTAACAATGTTGAATCCATGAGGGCCGACCAAAGAATTTTGTAACATTACTATATAATTGGAAGAACAATCATGCATATAAGGCCTACATTGTGAATTACTAACTGCATCAATATTTGAGGCTATTAAATTGTCCCTTTTTTAACACTGGTCAAACGGTGACTTCCAACATCTTCCAACAGCGAGAATTACACGAAAGGATTGTGAACCCGTGACATCTCCTAATGTTTTTCCATTCTAGTTTAGATTTTCAAGTAAGTTAGCACATGCTAGTCCACACACAAGTGCGTATATATGAAACTCTCACCCCTGCTGTAAGCTTCGATTCCAGAAAATTAAGGGGCCATTTACTCAACTCAGACTCTTTAACAGGTGGAGCTGGGGGTCTCCATAGAACAAAATACGGAATGAGAGCAAATGCACCTCCAAAAAACGAAAGAGTGACAAATGGCCACACCGGGATCTTGCTTTTGAAGCTGCAGATGACAAGTTCCATAAGACAGACAGACAGACAGACATACTAGAATCAAAGGGCAAGCGGGAAAATCATCATAAGAAGCCTTAGTGTCTCATTGAAGTACTTGGGATTGATGTGAAGTGATTAGACGATGAAAAATCATGCAAAACTGATTATAGTTTATTTGACAACTGGTTGAATAATGTGCTAAACATTAAAGAGACTCAGAATTTTTGGCATTTTGCCCCACTCAACCATCCACAATATCATTTTCGCCACCCCTGCCTTATAACTGAGGCTCCGCCACTGCTTACAAGCCTCGAAAGGTTTCGCCACCCCTGCCTTATAACTGAGGCTCCGCCACTGCTTACAAGCCTTGAAAGGTCACAAACGGAGCAACTTACGTCAAGGCTTCACTTCACCTCTTCCATTCCCAAATTGACAATAACATAATAAATGTGTTACCTACAAAAGGGTTGGTTTTATACCTTCTAGCAGATGGAAGAAGCAGCATGCTATATACCAAGGGCCACAAGCCCATTATATACCACAAAGAAACAAACACACGATTCATTTCAAATCCATCATCTCCTGTCAAATTCAGCAGCTTCCTCAACAAATACATGTCTGTCACCTAAACAACTTGCCAAATTCCAATTAAAATTTGCACCCAACAAGAGCAATTAGAAAAGACTGGGCAAGTAAAGAAACATACTGGAGTTTGATTAGGGGCAAGGAAGAAGACATAGTACATGAGAGCAGACCAGAAAGCAAGGAGCAGAAACGACGTCGTCCAGTCCCTTTCCTCTCCGCCATCTCCTCCACCGCCACTCTCACCACCACTACCGCCGCCATCATCATCGTCGTAAGAGGATGGAGTTAGAAGGGCTTGTTTCTGGTCTTGGGCTTTGAGTGGAGTAAGAAGTGTGTGGGTATTGTAGCTCAGGTGGTTGTGGAGGAGGAGGAAAGGTGGGATGTTTGAGAAGGTAGGGGTTGTGAGAGGGAGTTTGGACGGAAGGGAATGGGGTTTGAGTTTGAGTTTGAGTGGTAGGGAAGAGAAGTTGGAAGAGATTATGGTGCTGCTTGATATCACCATTATTCTTCTTCTTCTTTTCTGTATCACCAGGCTCAAAGCCTCTAACTCAAAGTCTCAAACCCCAAATTTGATTTTCCACTTTAGTAAATACTCCATCCACCCAAAAACATTTATGGCGGTTAAAGAACCATGTCATACTCATTATTGTGATACTCAGCTAGAGTTGATTTCCGAGTTCGAACTTCGATTGTTCATAAAATCTAGTAAGGGCCTGATTGGTTGTGAGGTGTGTTCTGATGGTGTAAAGCCCAAACTAAAAAACAACTTTTGAATGTGTGTTTTGACCAAAGTTTTTTGTGCTTGGTAGTCCATTTCAAAACCCAGTTGGTATAAGCACATGGAGGAGAAAACACACATGAAGACAGGTTTCAAAACAAGCGAAGGTGGTGACATTGAGACGAGAGATGAGCAAGAAAGAAAC
>JAYMSL010005340.1:0-10198 GCA_036897195.1 Plantago coronopus
CTGTTTTCCTTACTAAAATTAAATATTGGGTACTATAGTACTACATCTCAGTAGGCTTAAGAGTTTGTGATCATCAATCTGCAACTTGTCATTGTTTCTGGAAGTGACAAATCGAGGATTAATGGTTTTTCATTTATTTTTTAATTGATTTGAACCTCCGACTTTTTAGTTGGATGAGAAGCGTTTCATCATTTGAGATTCAAGAATAAAATTGATCCTCGTGTTCACAGTACAAGATTTCATTTATTTGATATAACCTGCAACTAAGCGTGGGATAAGGTGGGATGCTAGTGTTTGGCCACTCGAGACCGAAGTTTGATATCCGGAGGAGTTTATGAAGGTGGGAGGCTGGGAGCGATCTATTTGATTGTGGATGTACACACAAACTAGGGTCGATAAAGTGGGGAGAAAACTTAATTTTGGTATCTTATTGTGTCGTGTTTTCAATTGTGTTACTTTATTGTTGACTTTGTTCAAATCAGTTGACATACAAAGATAAGGTACTCGAATTAGACAGTGCCACTATGAATTATCAACAATGAAAAGGGACGCAATAAGGTACCAAAATTGGATTTGCTTGAAAATTGCGAGACATTAGATGTACAATCACATGGGCTAGTAGTGCAAGTAGAGTGATGGGCCTGATCTCATGTGTGCTGGGCCGGACTGAGTCTAATAGCATAGAGTTATTCGGCTCAAATGTAGAATGAATTAATTAAAACATAATTAAATTAACCTAAACTCCCAATAAACTCTATGAACAAACTCACAACCACAATTCTTTTTTCTTAGTCTAATATCTACAACATTTTCATTCTTGATTCAATGCTAAAGACAAGTTTCCAATCCTACCATGACCTTCATGCCTCACACACAAATCCCCTCTACAATTGAACGGAATTCCTTGCACTAGTATGAACCCGCGGCACGTACACCCGGCCTGGTTTGCGTAACTATTCAACATAGTTTGGCTCACAATCTCAGTCGTGGTCCGGTTGTAGCTCCCGAACCACTTGGCTTCTGAGTAAGCAAGGCGTCGCCATGGTGGCACGTGGATGTCCACGCTCTTCATCGACTTCCTAATGGCATTGCACATTAGTCTCACTATTTGTTTCATTTCATTTGGCTTGCCCACAAACACATCGGGGAAAACGTCGAGCAATGAAGTGTAGTAGGTCGTTGGTCGTGCTATTGTGAATTCTCCGGCTAGTGACACTTCGACTAGGTAACGAGTTCCATTTGCGATTATGTCAATGTACTCGTACTCGCCCAACGGCTTGTGGCTTTTCTTCTCCCACTTCGATTTGCACAAACCTATTTTAATTAAAAATCAATATTTTGGACGATAAAAATTGAATAAATATGTAATGTAGTATATTAATAAACTTTCTCGCG
Organism: Plantago coronopus; assembly: GCA_036897195.1. Classification (NCBI taxonomy): domain Eukaryota; kingdom Viridiplantae; phylum Streptophyta; class Magnoliopsida; order Lamiales; family Plantaginaceae; genus Plantago; species Plantago coronopus. Next base: position 1,396 of record JAYMSL010005340.1, read on the forward strand.
TTCGTAGTTTAGTTGGTAATCTCTGTTAACTATAAGTTCCCGATATCAATTTTATAAAGACATTTAACTTTATAAAATACGAAACACTCAGATACATGTTTAAAATATGATAAGTTAACAGAAAAATGAAAATGCCGAATTAAAAAAAAAAAGCCAAAAATTAATTCAAATGATAAAACTCACCGGCGTCAAAGCCTCTGGCGCGTAACCTAGCCATCAACCTCCGTTTAAACTCCGGCGACGCCGCCCCGCCTACTTCTCCTACCGCATTTTCGACTTCTGCACGAATACTCAACCTAACAACATCGCCACCCAAATCGAAAATTCTCCTCAAAGACTCTCTAACATCTTCACGTACATCTCCTTCATCAATCTCATTCCTATCCATCTCCGAACTTTCACCTTCACTTCTCAAATCTCTAAATCCCCTTTCATGGAACGAAACCACGAGATCGTATAAGTCGACAGCCGACTGCTCCATGCCTTCGCTTTCGCACGGCCGGATTTCAGCACCGGCTTCGAAAGCAGCAGCCACTCTCTTGAACCTCGCCGGAACGTTCACCATCCCTTGAACGGTTTCAGTTTCTTGCAGTTTTGTGTAATGGTCTTATAAGAAAGTGGTTGTTATGGTATAATGATTGTTATGTCAACATTTATGGAGATCGATGGAGACATTATAGGGTAAGAATGAGGACATTTTAGTGCTTTTATACAGGGATATGAGTTATATGTTGCTTTTTATGTTTCATTGCTTAATTACTTACGCTTTGTGGCTTATGTGAGCAAGTAATATACTAGTTAATTAAGCTATGTTTATATAAGAAGAGTGTGTTATAAGGCAAGTGATGATAGTATAGTTGTTTGAGTAATCCATAGACTATAATCTTGTTTAGTTTTGCACACTTCTGCAATATATAATATCGTGCGGAGTCGGATCCAGGGTTCAAACTTAGGGGACGAAGTTACATATGTCTTTTTTTTCCGAATATTAGGGGGCCAAAACTTGAAATTTTGCAATTTAGCATATAAAAAATTTATTTTTAAAATTTTAGACCTCTCTGACTCCGCCCCTGGTGTTACGTGAGAGTCGAGATAGGATTAACGTCACACATTTTGTTACAGCTTATATAAACATCACACGTTTATTACTAGTTATTGTTATTAAGTATTAAAGGGGATTGTGCTCGACGGGAATTAACGTCACATATTTACGGCCTGTTTGGCCAAGATTTAGCTAATTGAGTTTTAAGAGTTAGCTAGTTGAGGAATAGTGAATAGTAAGAGTATTTTGGGAGAGAGAGTGTAGGTTTTAGGGGGAATATTATAGGGATGTAAGAGATGTGTAAGAGAAGTGTAAGAAAGGTGTAAGAAGTGGGGTATGTGGTTAAGAGATAAAAGTGGTAGGTATGTGGGGTATGTGTAAGAGATGTGTAAGAGATGTGTAAGAGTGTGAAAGTAATAAATAGGGGTATGTGGGATTGTGACACTAGTTGAGTTACAAACGGCTGTCCAAACACAACAAAACTCAATTAGCAATTAGCTAAATGCTAATTGAGTTGCCAAATTCTTGGCCAAACAGGCCGGTTATTCTTTTCATAATAGAAGACGTGCACATCTTGCTGACAGGCATAAGATTTCAACCTAGTAAAATCAGAAAACACATATTCTCCTATATACTGCAGTTTTAAATGAGAAATAGTAACACATGCCTAACATGCTGATCAATACTACCTACTACTATATTTGAGACTAGTAATAAGAATATGAATTAATTCATTCTACTACAAAATATCTCTTCCCTGCTGTGCGGAGACAAGATCTGGGTTAGAGTCTCATTTAGGTAAAGACATAATTCGACCAACAAAATCTTCATAGGTTTTATTAAACAAATGATAATAGTACCTGTCATGGAGAACGGCCAGTTATGTTAGATATTATCATTATTCTTTCTCAACTTTAGCACAATTCTACACTATTAGACGACCTATAAATCTCACTTCTAACAACCACATAAACCACTGCTAAGATGAAGAAACTACTGGCCATCTTCATTGTCTCCGCCATAATCGTCCCTCATTCAGCAGATGAAACTGTTTTCATACTTGGTGATTCCACTGCAGATGTTGGCACCAACACTTATTTACCCCAAACCCAAATTAGAGCAGATTTTTCTCCATATGGTATCGACTTCGTCAAATCACGCGCTACTGGGAGATTTAGCAATGGCAAAAATAGTGTTGATTTTCTCGGTGAGTATAAAAATCTTTTCTACACTTCCACACCTCATACACACATGCATTCCAAGTCAAATGGATGTCAATCTCAACAACTGATCTGATAAACTTATTTATTGCACTACTTACATATTCACTTCACAGCCAAGCTTTTTGGGCTCAGGAGAAGTCCTCAGCCATTTTTGCTGCTTCTTACCCTCAGTTCTCATTCCTTTCGAAAGCATCTCTCCAAAGGGGTCAATTTTGCTTCGGCAGGTGCTGGCCTTCTTGATGCTACTGGTTCGGAACTGGTAAATTCTCCAACAACTCACATATCATGATTTATATCAAGTAGCGCTCAAGCACAAGGAACTTGTAAATTCTCCATGAACTCATATTATTTCCCCCCTGCTATTTGCAACAGAACATCTTACCCTTAGCAGAGCAGATCAATCAGCTATCTACAGTAAAGGGTAATCTCACTGCTCAGTTAGGTGCACCCGCTACAGAGGAACTGCTTTCTAAATCCTTGTACTTCATCAGCATTGGAAGCAATGACATTTTTGCTTATTTTCTAACAAACAGTACTATGCCTAAAGAAGAGTTCATTGGCATTCTAATGTCAACATATGCAGATCACATAAAAGTAAGAACTAATGTTTAATCAATCACCAGCAACTTCACTTTTCAATCACTGGCAAAAACTACATAGCAATTTATGCATTTAAACTGCTAACTGTTTAACTATGCACTAGAACCTCTATGGACTTGGAGCAAGGAAACTCGGGATCATAAGTGTTCCACCAGTGGGTTGCTGTCCTTCCCAAAGACTCATTCAAAAGCAAATTACTGGAGTCGATGGTTGCTTTGAGAAGGAGAATGAATTTGCCCTGGCTTTCTATTCGGAACTTAATGACCTTTTAGCTAACATGAGCTCAATGCTTCCAGGATTCAAGTATTCACTTGGAAATGGGTACAAAATGACAATGGATGTCATTAATAATCCACGCTTTGCTGGTACGCAGAATGTCCTATCCTAACTTCATAGTTTACTCAAATATACAAGGAGAATCTATCATTGTTGCTTACTTTCCTTTTCCCCCAACACTTGGTGTAGGCTTTGCGAATGTGGATTCAGCATGCTGCGGTACAGGATATCTACATGCGGAAAGCCACTGTAATGCAAAAGCTTCACTATGCCCCAATCGACACAAGTACCTGTTTTGGGATAAGTTCCACCCTACAGAAAAAGCAGCTTCTCTGGCAGCAAATATACTCTTCCTTGGCCCTCCATTTTATGTGTCACCGATAAATTTTGCTCAGCTAGCTAAGGCATAAAGACAACTACCACTAAGGTAATCTACAGTGATGGTGTGCCACTACCAAATAAGTCTTTTACACCACCTAATAAGTCTGTTATTGGTGTCAAGTAACATTAAATGTCCGTCTATACTCTATACAGACATTTAATTGCACCATGCCATGTAATATATTTCCTGATTAATTCTGTTTTCCACCTCCTAAGCACCTATTCTATCAATAGCATAGCATTTCAGTACTATGTAATGTTCAACAATCCAAAATTAAGCAACACATGAGAGATGAGAAAAGAGGAAAAGTAGCACAACTGTTTGGCAGGCCAGAAACTAACATCAACAACTAATGAGCATATGAACATATGAATACACAACACATGGTAAAAGTCAATGAAAATGTATAGAATTGAAGAGACAACGGCCCTCAAAACATAATCATCTTTTGTACAAGTCTGAAGATTAAATTTTACAATTCAAAATAAGTTACACGCAACTTTTACTGCCTAAAAGAAATCTCAAAACGACGATGCCCCAATAAATGGAGGTACTTTATTAAAGCTAAACAGTATTATATTGACTGGTTTCCTTAATAATCATGTACTTATTCTCTAAACAAGTTACACGAAGCTCGGAAGGATACTGCACCTTGATATGCAAAGCAGGACATGGACGCAGTCTTCCTCTTCCACAACCATCATGCTTGACTCGCTCCAGAAAGGAAATTAACCAGCCTTCCATTAAATACATACTCACGACTTGTCAGCAATCTGCACATTTTAATCAGGATATATAAGATTATGATCATCCAGATTAACAAGATAAAGAACAAGTTGGAGCTCACACATTGGCTCTATGATGAGACAGTCATATGATACTTAAATGTTATTTAGTTTCTGAGTCTGCAAGTTGTAATGAATTGGAATAGGATTAAAAGCAATCAGCCAGAATAAGTTTCTTAACAAAACAAGATTTTCTTAAATATCAAAAGAACCCAATCTTTCATGTTTGCCCAAGTATCAATTAGCGGATGCGCCTCATATTGGTCGCGCTTGTAGGTTTACACTAGCATGGAATGGAGTTTGGTATAACATGTGTGAATGATTTTCCTAATATAATGGAAAGTGTGTATTTTTATATGAATTTTGGAATCAGCCGAAAGATTTCGAAAAGGATCACACAGATAGTTGCAAGGATAGACGTAAGTTGCAGATGAGAAGAAATAGTATGAAGCAGAAAGATTAAAACAAAGTCAAGTCCCTAATTTGAGGAGAGTGAAGGTGTGAAAGAATAGTAGTGTAATAACTAATAAGGAGAATTTAGGGAGACCTGGTGCTTGTTAAGGGGATTGTCAGGAGATTTCTTCCAAAGCTTCCAAATCATATCTTTGTATTGATTATGAGTGAGGCCTGGTTTTTCATCCTTCAACCTGGGAAGTTCTGCTTCTTCAAAAGCCTGGAAAGTAGCAGCAGCAAGTAACATTGGTATATTATCATTAGTAGTAATGAAGCTAGCTAGCTAGCTATTGTTGATAAATTAACAACAATATGAGTTGATGAATAGGTTAGTAGTGATTGATTTAAATTTGATGAATAATAATAATAATACTAATAAATATTGAGAGGACCTTGAAGGAAGCTTTGAGCCTTTTCTCAGGATGTTTATCAGGAGGCAAAGGATGATCGAGGGACATCTGAGCAATAGCATCTTCAACAGTCCTGGCCTCAAGAATTGAATCATCCCTATTCGTATTAGCCACACTCACCATCCTCTCATACTCTTCCTCATCAGCAATTCGAGCCTGCTTCTTCTTATCCTCCTCCGCCTTCCGCTCAATTGAAGCCTGCTCCTCCTCTCTTCTTCGCCTTAGCTCCAGCTCAGTCACCTTCGGTACGGGTATTGAAACCCTATCTGCTTTCTTATCGGCCTTCTTCATGCTCTTCTCCAGATCCTTTGCTTCCTGCTTGGCCAATCGGCGTGCCTCCGCCGTCTTAGCGATGTCTTCACCAAAGACCCGCCTCGAGTGTTGTCTACCAATTTTCGGTACAGTCTCAGCGTCCGCTTGCCTCCCGCTATGACTGCGGGGGAGTGTTAGATACATACTAGAGATCTAGTTATATTAGGATTGTACACTAGAGATCTAGTTAGATTATGATTTATATTATAGCCTAGTTAGTATATGATTAGGACTCTTATATTGTACTCTATATATAGCATTCATGAGAATGAAATCATTACGGAAAACATTTTTACATATATGTCAAGAGATCAGAATGTAACTTCACTCAACATGACTGATTTCACAAGAGTAAATCATCATGATACAAAGAATAGCCACATAGTTTCTTCTATTCCTACATTGGATCTTATATGTCAATTTGCAAAAATACCTGATAGAAGCAGTAACACTTTCTGAAGCAACCACATGAATTCAATTCAAAACAATCAATTTGTATACCACATTGACATGAAGTACCTGAAACATATTCCAGGATGATAGAGCAGAATACGGCCGAAATTCGGATTGAGAACTGATGCATCACCGTGTCCGTGCTTAGCCAGCCGCTACCGTTTTCCGATGAAACACCGATGAGCACCCGAAAAAGCAGCAGAAAGTTGAGAAACCCTCAGAACCAGATTGGATCAAAATGCTGGTTAGACGAGCTACGACAGACAAAACGATTGGATCAATTTGAGACTGTGAAGAAGAGACGACATCGAATGCAGATACTGGGACTCTAGATTCGTGCATTCATGATTCGTGCATTCTAGACTTCACACCAGATTCGTGAATTTCGACTGGGCCAGAGAGTGGATCGATTTGGGAGTATGAGAGACTGGATCGTGAAGAAGAGACGGGATCGATTTGGGACTATGAAGATACTGGGTAGATTTGGGATTGTGAAGAATAGACGGAATCGATTGACTGACGGGACGGAATGATTGCTCCGGGCTGGCACATAAATCGAAGGTGTCGACGGTGTGAGAGAAGGTGGCGTCGATTCTGTTGACGGTGGGAGAGGAAGTAATTTGGGAGTTTCGTTTTGTTAGACTGGGAGAGGTGTAGAAGAATGATTTTGTTATACTTTTTGACCAGAAAAATAGTTTTTTTTTACATTATTATTGAACTCAAGATAAACTTGAATTATTTTCGACCAATCAGAACATTTCGTTTTGCCATCACATTGAATTCGGACCAATCAGGGAAAAGTATTTGTACAAAGTGGCATATGACATGGCTCAATGTAGAGGCTTGAAATATATTTGCTTTATAGTATATATATATAGATTGATGACTCTAGTGAAGATAAAAAAGAAAAAAGGTAGAGTTGAATTTTGCATAAAAGATACCTAGAGTTGAATTAACAAGATTGTATTAAGGATCGAGTTAAAATATTTATTGAAATAACACCCGTGAAATGAAATTGGGTTGTCGAATTTATTAATCCGTCAATGATACTTGAAGTTTGCATAAATGGGATGTGTTGAATTATGAAAGTTACATTTGGGATATTAGCAAATACAGTGTAATATAAGAAAATTGGTTTTTAATTAACTCCTTATTATTTACACATGTATATGGATTTTGTAACAAAAAAAATTTCAAGTGAATTGAAAAGAAAGAAAGTCATATTTTATTTTGCTGAAAATATATTCCCTTACAATTTACATCATGCATTCAAACTCGATAAAAAAATGTATGGCTTTTTAGATGAACTTGTAGGGACTACATTTTGACAATTTGAGGTTCATAGTCAAGTTCATGTTTAATGGATAGAGGTACAAAAGTGACTCGAGATTAGTAGTTTATTTATTCGACAGATATATATGGACTGAAAAATGATCTAAGAATGTTCGTTTAGTCATGGCGTCAATGTAATAACCTCCAATGTCAAGTGAGCTCGCGATTATGATAAAGATTATTTAAGATAAATTTTTAAAAAGTTAATTTAAGAATGGTTGAAGTTAAATGTTTAAAGTTGAGTTTTGAGTTCAATAAAGTCAGTTGCATTGCATAAATCAAAATATAATTAGCTGGGAGAGACCAATTTAAATGGTCTTTTAATAAAAGACAACTTAAAGTGGTCTAAAAACTTGAAATTCGCGGGTCAACCTTGGCGGGTCGGTTGATCCGCGATTTATTTTTTTTACTGTTTATTTTTAAGGCCTAGTTGAAATTCCTGGCTGATCAGTAACATATTTAGGAATACAACATCAAGTATTTAGACACAAAACAACACATATTTAGGCACAAAACTTTCACGATTTTTGTTATTAACATATTTATTTTTATGCTAAATACGTGATGTTTTATGATGTTAAGGAATAGTGATGTTATGTTTAAGAATTAGTAATGTTTATGTTAAAGTATTAGTGATATTTTGTTAAAGGGAAAAATCCGAAAAATATACATTAGGTTGTCCACGTCTCGAAAAATGTAACTTTAGTTGTCATCGTCCGATTTTAATACCATAACTTGAAACACATTTCAATTTATATACTCTGTTAGTCAACTTTAACTTTCCGCCAATTTTGACCGAATTTAGGCGAATTTAGGCGAATTTTATCAATTTCTTCGTTAAATAGCTAGCGCGTGGAACCAGATGCGTATTTAGGCGGATTATATCAATGTCATAACTTCATTTTTTTATTATTTTTATATTTAATGACCTAACTATTAAATATATATCATACTCCTATATTATTTACACTTCTAATAAAATTAAGAAGGTGCAAAATAGAATTACAAAATGTTGTGGGTGCAAAAAATTAAATTGGGGGGTGGGAATGAAATTATAAGTAGATTATAGGAAAATATGAAAACCTTTGTGGGTGCAATAGCCCCACAAAACTTAACACACATTCGCCCCTGCGTGGAACACACACACTAAACTAAAATGGATTCATTATTTGTTTATTAATAATTTTCGAAACTTAAAAAAATTACATAAAATTAAATGAACACATAAACACATATTTATGTAAAAAAAAAAAATTAAATGAACACATGAACACATTATTGGTTTTATGCTATATTATGTTTTTGATATTTTGTTGTTTGGTCTTGATCTTGATATTGTGTTGTTTGATCTTGTTCTTGATATTATTGTGTTGTTTGATCTTGTTCTTGATATTTTTTATTTTTTTACATAAAAAAACGTGTGTATGTGTTTCATTTATTTTTATTCAATTTTTTTAAGTTTAAGAAATTATTAATAAACAATTAATGAATCCATTTTAGTTTAGTGTGTGTTCCACGCATGGGCGAATGTGTAT
>JAYMSL010005341.1:0-10198 GCA_036897195.1 Plantago coronopus
ACCTTCATCTACCTGTATGTGACTGGATACGAATGTCATGTGTAGTGTCCTTGCACTGGCTACACTTCCTTGTCCGTTCAACGATTTCAAACCTCGAAGGATCGCGTCTCCTTGAACTAATCAAATCTTATTCTTCCTTCCAGTACTAATCATTGTTGGAGTGGTGTATTTTATAGGGGTAATTCGTGGGGTAGAAGATTCGTACGGGTATTGAAATGCTCTTTTTGGTCCTCAAAAGAAAAGAACTTTCCTTATCATGCATCTGAATTTAAGTATCAATTAGATTAATTACGCAGACCTGAACTTAATTAAATGAACTTGACTTAAACTGAACTGAATACAATTGAAATTCAAGTCAACTAAACATAATAACCTAAGTGAAGAAAGTGTCAAGAATAAATAATCAAGTAATATTGCATAGTTTTAATAGAATGATTGCATGCAGTTTCATCCTTATAATTGCAAAGTGTTGTACACTGAATATTTTAAAAAGTAATATTTTTAACATGATTTTTATTGAATATTTAACACTACTCTTCAATTTTTGTATAGTTTTCAAGTGGTTTTCATTAATTATTAAAACTCAATTCCTACCCAACAAAGCGTTAAATTTTTTTTGAACTTTCTACAGTAGGTAGATTCTCACAAGACTTTGTATATAACGGTATTTGCAATTTTCCACAATTTAAGAAGTAGTATCGTTTGGTACATAAAATACGCATATTATATAAAGTGGTCAAGCGATAGAGCAGATAAGTTACAATTAGTTGGTATGTGGTTCGAACATTGAGAGACGCAGATTTAGATGTACATTTATATTTAGTTGGCAATTTTTATTTTGTAATAGTTTGTCGTTTAAAAAAAATAAGTAAATAAAGAACGAGTTGTACAAAATGCATCAAGTATTGTACAAGGCAGTTAGCTCAGCCCGTTAGTTTCTATCTGTCATTTAAGCTAAAGTGAGCTGTTCAAATAATCCGATTCCAATGCAATTCTGATTTCTGAGATTGATAAATAAAACGAAGTTATCTTTGATTTTACATCATTTCCACTTTATTCACACTGGCCTTTTCTTCTCACCTCTCACTCTTTTTACTCTCTCTCTCTCTCTCTCTCTCTCTCTCTATTTCGTAAATTAGTTTTCATTCTACACGACAAAAAGCAACCCGGGAGCGGTTTAACTCCGCCGAGAAACACCGCTTTCCGCCGGGTGCCGCCACTGTAGGTATGATGTTGCACTTTATTTCCCTATTTCTTGCAACTTCCATCGTTTCTGTTCGTGCCTCCAAGTTTTTTGCTGATGAGTATTACTTAATCGACTCCATTTTGCTTCTAGTTAGTTACTCACTGTGTAATTTTAGAATCCAACTGTTTGATGAAATGACTGACAAGAGATTGCTTGATTGTTTTAATTCCTTTCTTGTATGTATGGCGTATTCAGTACTGTGTTTATCTCTCATATTCTTCATGCATGTCTGTTGTAATTTAGCCTTTTCAACTTTTAGTGGATTAGGATTTCTTGCTCGTTGACTACACTCTGTTTCCCAAGAAATAATCAATTTTGTTCTGGTTTTCACTTCTTTTTTTCCGAAAAATGTGAATCTAAGGTTTTTACTTATTTCATAATACTATTACAAACAGATAGTACATATATGGTGCACTTTACAGAAGTAAACTTGTTATACAGAAGGAAGGAGTATTTTCTTGTAAGTTTGTAATGTGCATGCTACTGCTGTTTCTTCTTGTCTTCATTGCTTTGATGTTAACATGTTTTATGGCTTGAGGTGTAGTTGGGGATACTGGTGCTTCTATCTAAGTTCTTCTATCCTAAATTATGTGAAGGTTGTTTTCGAGTTTCTTGAATCAGTTAAGTTAACGTATTTTGTTTAATGGACTTACTTGTAGAGTCTTTCGACAATGACAGCGACACCACCAAGTAATGGGGCTTCCACCTTAACTCCAACAAAATCAGTGATTTGGCAAGAAATGATCAGAGATTTGGAGGCCACTAATGATTTTGTCGATCCTGAGGGCAAAGTGTTACAAGTTTATAGACTACATACCAATATTAACGATTCGATGAGGCAGACTTTTGAGCAACAAAACATCGATGTTTCTGACTTTGTACCAGTTCTGTCTCTATTTCCACCATTGGATGTTCTTAACTATGCTGTTTTGGACAATTCCCGCCACACTTCTGCAGAACTGATGTCCCATTTGGTTAGTCTCATGAATAGCTTGAGTAGCCGATGTCATGGGCTTGAACGGTGTATACAATACGCTTATGACTGCCTCAATGTGATAAACAGTAATATTAGGTTGGTGTTTGAGAAGTTACAGATTGATACTTCAGACTTTGAACCCATTCCCTCATTACCTGCCTCATTGATTCTTCCTGAGCTCGATGCCACAAATAATGAGAGTGTAGGTGACCAATCTCTAGACAAAATGATCTCCCGTGCACAGAACAATATGGACAACAGTTTTCTTAGGTTTGACCGCTTGAATGAATACATTTTGGGTTGTTGTCCTGTGATTAACAGTAATATAAGACGGGTCCTTGTCCATGTTTCTGAATCTAAACCCCGTGATAGTAATGATGCTGAAGACTGATCTCTTTCTTCACCATATCTACCACCAACTGTTTCCAACTCCAACGTCTCTAGAGATGATTATTGTAGTGATGAATCTAGACCCCATGATAGTAATGCTGCTGAAGACGAACCTCTTTCTTCACCATCTCCACCACCAACTGTTTCCAACTCCAACGTCACTAGAGATGATTCATGTTCGGATGATACCAAGCACAACTGATGATCTTTGCGTTTTTCTGTGAATAGGTTAGTTTGCTTCCTTCATGGCATGCACTATTTAAGTTTTTTGATTATGGCCTAATTGCTTGTGTTGTTACTGTGGATTGTGGAACCAGATTCAACTACCATCGAATGGGAGTCATATAACGCAGCAGGTCTTTTGTAGAATCGAGCAGCACAGAGTTTTGGAAATAGATCATCCCATCCCACCTCATAGGAGGAAGTACATTCTTTGTATATCAGTGATGCATTAGAAATTTAGTTGCTGAATGTAAATGTTCTTGAAAAACAATGTGGTACTATGTCAGATGTGTGCATTTTGACTCTTTATCAAGAGAAGTTTGTAGTGAAATTACAAAACAATACAATCAAATGGAACTCTTTACTTTACACAATTCTGGTCCATAGTGTTTATATCACAATTCTGAAGACGATGCCAGCACTTTGCAACTAGACGAACTAGAATTAATTTCACGTCTTATGATGATACTTAAGCTGTATTGAACCAAAATCAATGTTTTACAACTGTATTAGAGATTGCAGAACTGAATAAAATGAATCACATAAGAAAATGAAGAACAACTTTTACAAGAGCTGTGAACGGTGAAATAGTAAAAAGACTCATGTGATTTTGAATTCAGAACTACTCCGGCCCTGGAGCATAATCGGCGAGTGTTCTCCAATACAGCTTGTAATTTGTTATAAAAAAAATTCTTCGAAGTGTCATTCAGAAGGCTACGGGATGTTGCTTGCATGATGTTAAGCTTGCTTCCCTTTGCCATTCGATTTTTACCTATCCTGTTTTATATATAGGTGTGTTTGTCCTCTTTGTTGTACAACATAAAACATAAACTTTATATCTTCCATAGACCAGATTTAACAAGAGACTACTTCATTTATACTTTGTTGATGGATTGTGGATGGTCTAAATTGAACAAGTATAAAGTGCAATAGGATTGCACTGCTATCCAAACCGAAAATGCCAGTTGTAACAAAATAAGTTAGTTCTGTTTTATTCATACTGCAATTATAAAAGGCAGATGATCTCTTCATTGTAATTTACTTATGCAATCCTATTCATTCAATGTACTCCAAGTTTACAGTTTCTTCCTTTCTGATCTTCAGAAGTTCATTAAAGATAACACATTGCAAAAAGTTGGTTCTTGGTGGGTTCTCAGAATCTTTGGAACTAGAATCATTCAATGAGTTTCTTAGTTGCATTTTGCAAGCGTATTCCGATTCTCTTCTAGATTCAACTTTACTGGACGTCGGGATTAAGGCGTTGCCATGTATCAGGCCTTTTTTTTCTCTTTGCAATATTTGTGGATAGAGTCTTGCCCAAGTTTGCTCACCGGATTAGATACATTTTACATAGATAGAATACTTCAGTTTCAGTCAGCATTAAATCACTGCCAGTGAAATTCATCTTTTATCAAGATTTTTTGCATCCAGTATATTAGCAGTACTGTACTGTTTCTGTTCTAATTTTGTCATATATCATCACAGTTACTTTTAAAAGTTCTATTGTAAATGAGATCTCTATATGCATGTAAGCTTCTGAAAGAGTTTCTGTCATTGTTCCAAAATATGTCTAATGACAAAACCTTTTCAAGTTCTGCAGGAAAACGGCTCGTCGAGTTTGAATTCTTTGAGGATCCACGGCAGCTTTAGTTGGATGAGACGATCGAATGTGAGGATGATCGAAGTTGTGTTAAAGCACATTCTTTCACTGGACATAAAGAAGAAGTACGAGTTCAACATGAGTTCGATTGGGTTCTCTAGCACATAAACTAGCTTATGATTTTTCAAAGAAGGCCTGGAATCAATCAAAGAAAACTCAAACCGATATGCGCAAGTCATTAAGCTAAACTGAAATAGTGCAAGAAACATTGTACTGATAGAAGAAAGAATTATTCGATCTTATTACGTCTTGCTGGTAATATCGGATGTTAGTATATTCCTGTGAAGAATCATAACAAAACAGTTTCCTAGTTAGTTCATCAATCATCAGATTCAGAACCAATTTTGAAACTTTTCAATTGATTTGTACCACCAAGATCACAAGATGTCAATGTGCCTACATCACCCCTGTTCCTCAACAACATTAACCATAATATATAAGTCTCAATTAAGCTAACACTGTTCACTCGCGAGTGAACAGTTAAACGGACCAGATTTAGGCATGAATATCACGCGTTACATAAAGCGTGAGGAAGCGACGAATTTTTCTGTTTCTTTATTTTCTTTCTGACAAGTAGTGAAAATGATATCAAGTTAATATCTAAGAATGGGCTAATTGATTCGTAAATGGGCTAATTGATTTCGGCCCACTGGAATTGATATCTCTGATCCAATATCGGCCCAATAAAAATTAATATCTAAATTTTCAATACTTCAATTCCGAAAATTGATACTCCTTAGGTGACGTATACGCAAACTTTTAGACGAAAATGTGAAATTGTTGTAAAAGAATGACAAGGTATCGTAAGATCGAGAAAAAGTAAAGTAATAAATGTAGGATCATCACTATTTATAGAAATGTTTAAAGTTTTTGTGAAATGACAAATGTATGAAGTTTAACGGGATGGATGGAGTACTACTAGTAAACGAGTGACCACAGGCATTATTATTGTTAACGCAATCCGACATCGATGCGTAGTTGTCCGGCTGTTACATAGATTTGCTGGTGCCACTACTATGCATTAGAGAAGGAGAGAAGTGGAACTGTCTCTAGTTTTGTTGTCGTCCATTCTCGATCAAAGAGGAAAGAGAAAAAAATCCAATAGCATAAAGAGAGAAAGAGAAGGAGAGAAGTGGAACTGTCTCTAGTTTTGTTGTCGTCCATTCTTGAAACTCTGTCTTTGTTACTTCTTTTATTATCGTTCATTCTCTCTAATTCTCTCTTGTCTTTGTTGCTTCTTTGATTGTCGTCCATTCATGAACAAAGAAGAGAGTTTTTTTTTTTTTTGAAAACAGCAAAATCTATTCTATACTACTACTCCTACCCACAAAATTCAGCAATCAAAACTTAAACTTTAAATCAACCAATAGCAAAATATTTGTTTTTGTAAAACGGCAAAATTATATTAAATTAAAGTTAATAATTACAGGAACAGTGCAAAAGACTTGCACCACCAAAATCACGGGAGAAACTGCTCAAACCCGGACCAAAACTAACAAAAGAAACTAAGATAACTACTAATCTACACCTCTGAAACCGAACGCGAAAACCGAAGGCTACAACCGCAAAAGCCTAAACAACAGGCCCACCAAACCAACCAAGAAACAGAAAAAGAGTCCCAAATTTAAAGTGCCACGATCATAGGCCAAACTTCCGACCAATCACCAAAAAAACGGAGCCAAGAGCCAAACGACCGGTATGTTGATCTAATAAGTGCTCACACCTAGTTGAATATGCGGGATTAATTTACACCATTGAAAAGAACTCAATAAGTATAAACAATTGTCCAATAGCAAAATAATTAATACCAGGTTATTTTAGGTTTTTATCTTTTAAGTTGAGAATGAAAAAAACGATCACGAGGATGAAAAAACGAATGAGGATGAAAAAAACGACTTTTTTTTATCATGAGGATTAAAAAAACGAATGGAAAAGATGAGGATGAAAGAAAACGATCATGCGGATGAAAAAAAAAACAAATGAGGGTTATTTTATAAGTTTAACTAATTATCTCTGATAATTAAAGTTTATGGTCTTTTCGAAAAGTTTGTTAAGTTTTCAGTCAATTGTTAAAATAATACAATATGAATATATTTATTCTTGTATACGTCTTGCTCGATTACTCTTAAAACTAACACCAAATTATGAAATTAAACATCTTAATCAGAGCAAAAGGAATACTAAACATCAAACTCGGTCGCAATCACTTACCTGCCTATAAAGCTGTCTCTGTCCGCTCTTTTCATTTACAATCTCAATTTCGAACTTGGTCGAGAATATGTTCGTCAATTTTGCACCGTCGATGTTGTTCTTATCGAAATGACCAAAAAACATCTCGGATACATGAATATTGTGCTCTTCATCCAGATTAATCGGAACTGACAAGTTGGTCAATATACTAATCATTTTTTGATGGGATATCAATACGCACATCAACTCGGAGTTTATCTTTGATGCAAGCATGTTTGATTGACCAACTGAGGGACTCATCAAATATACTTAACACTGCCGTTACATAGTCAATCGTTTTTTCTATCATACTACCTCTACAATATACCCATTCTACTCGACGAAGGTTCTCAGTCAAGCCAAGGTAGTGGGTAGGATGATTTAGTATGATTTCCAAAATAGCTAAATTGTTGGGAGGAGAGGAATGAGGCCGAGCAACTCTAGAACGGGTAACAAGTGCCATTATGTTACGTCACGATTGAGTAATCTTACTGGAAAATTGAATTACTGAGAAGAAAGGAGGAATTTTGATAAAATGGAGAGTAAAACAAAAGAAATCCATAGGAAATTTGCTTGAGTGAGAAAAATAAGAGAACAACAAACAGAGAAACCTCGAAAGAACAAGGAAAAAGACTGAGAAGAACAAGAATACAGAGTTGACTTGGTGATTAGAAGCAATTGGAGAATACTTGTTCAAAAACTTTTGGAAAAGCACCTGTTCGTAATTTGTATTATAATGTTAACTAAGTTATTTCTCCCAGTGGTTGTAGTGCTTGTATAAGAATTGCCGGGATGAAAAAACGAATGAAAAAGATGCGGATGAAAAAAGACGATCATGAGGATAAAAAAAACGAATGAGGTTTTTTTTATAAGTTTAAGTAATTATCACTGATAATTAATGTTTATTGTCTTTTCGAAGATTTTGTTAAGTTTTTAGTCAATTGCTAAAATAATACAATATGAATGTATCTATCCATGAAAAAAAAACGAATGGAAAGATGAGGATGAAAAACATGAATGAAGATTTTTTTATAAATTTAACTAATTATCAGAGATAATTAAAGTTTATTGTTTTTTTCGAAGAGTTTGTTAAGTTTTCGGTCAATTGTTGTTAAAATAATACAATATGAATGTATCTATCCTTGTATACGACGTGCTCGATTACTCTTAAAACTAACACTCAAATATAGAATTAAACATCTAATCAGAGCAAAAGGAATACTGAAAATAAAACTCGTTCGCAAGCACTTACCTGCCTATAAAGCTGCCTCTGTCCGTTGTTCCCATCTAAAATCTCAATTTCGAACTTGGTCGAGATTGTGTTCGTCAATTTTGCACCGTTGATGTTCTTCTTATCGAAATGACCAAAAAACATCTCGGGGACATGAATATTGTGCTCTTCATCCAGATTAATCGGAACCGACAAGTTGGTCAATTTACTAATCGATATTGATGAGATATCAATACGCACATCAACTCGGAGTTTATCTTTGATGCAAGCATGTTTGATTGACCAACTGAGGGCCTCGTCAAATATACTTAACACTGCCGGTACATAGTCAATCGTTTTTTCTATCATACTACATCTACAATATACGCATTCTACTAGACGAAGGTTCTTAGTCGAGCCAAGGTAGTGTGTACGATGATTTAGTATGCTTTCCAAAATAGCTAAATTGTTGGGAGGAGTGGAAGGAGGCCGAAAAACTATTCTAGAACGGGTAACATGTCCCATTATGTTACGTCAAAATTGAGGAATATTACTGGGAAGAAAAGGAGGAATCTTGATGAAATGAAAAACAAAAGAAATCCATAGGGAATTTGATTGAATGTGGAAGAATAAGAGAACAATAAAGAGAGGATCCCAGAAAGAACAAGGAAAAAGACTGAGAAGAACAAGAATACAGAAACATAGTTGACTTGGTGAGTAGAAGCAATTGTAGAATACTTGTTCATATACTTTTGGAAAAACATTTGTTCGTAATTTGTATTATAATGTTAACTGAGTTATTTCTTCCAATGGTTGTGGTGCTTGTATAAGAATTGTCGGGATGAAAAAAACGAATGGAAAAGATGAGGATGAAAAGAAAAAAAAACGATCATGAGGATGAAAAAAACGAATGAGGGTTTTTTTTTATAAGTTTAACTAATTATCTCTGATAATTAATGTTTATTGTATTTTCGAAAAGTTTGTTAAGTTTTCAGTCAATTGTTAAAATAATACAATATGAATGTATCTATCCAAGATTAAAATAATAGAAATGTATATTTAATTGTTAAGTTTTCAATCAATTTTAACTTTACTGGTTTTTTTTTTTTGTTTGTTTTAGAAGTTGTTGATGAAGATATCTCAGAGGATGTTGACATTTTTGTTTAGATGAAAAATAACTCCATGTTGCACACTTAACAGACTCTCTTTTGACATGTCTAGAGATCGATCAATTACTGAACACAACAGAATATGGAATAACTGAATTATTTTTCCACACAAAACTAGTCCATTCTAAGAGAGGACTTTCTTCTTCCTTTTTTTTCCTGAAAGGGAAGTCTTTTATTTGCCTGCTCAAGTTCTTCAATTTTTGTTTTCATCTTTGTAAATTGTTCCAAAGTCAGAGACTCTCCTCCTGTCTTCCTTCTCATAGTATTATTTCTAACATCTTATTTCCATCCGGTTAGAATCTTCTTCCTCAGATTTGAGTCACATAAAACAGCAAGATCACAATGCAAACTCTTGACCGATCTCATGCGCAAAGAAGATACCATATCCGACAATATATGAAATACACCAGTCATAGCATAGATATACCATACCTGGCTCATATCGCGATAACTATTAAAATGTGTCTTAATGCACTTGCGCAAACGCTTCTCACAGTTGTTGTCAATAGTATCGCCACCATTTCTATAAAACAATGAGAGTACGTATTTTCTTTTCACCTACATTACCACATTTTGCATCAATCAGAAGTTTCGTCCTCTCAGTGTCATATGTAAACTGTTGTACTTCTCCTCCTTCTTTTGGTTTTAGGGTCTTTTCCGCAAGTTTCTCCTCGGTATAGAACCGTGCCGCCTCACTCAGGTGGACGAAGAATACTTGGGCAGCATCCACATATGGGTCCATCCTCCCATTGAACTCAATCTTCCAATCCCCGGGCGGAACTTCTTCAAATTCGTTTAGTTTCTTAATAGCCTCGATCATAGGCTTTGGTCCAATGATTGGATCATAATCAGGACTGTACTTTCCATCCGCTTTAAGTGTCGAAAAATGATCAAGAACATTTCTTGATTTACAGAACTGGAACCAGCGCCCGTTGGACTTGAATGCCATCACGTACAGGTTATCTTTTTTAATAAGAAAAGTTGTTGTCCAGTCATTGAGTGTTAGGATCTAGGGCCAGGAAATTTCTTATTTATGAGGCAGGCTTTCCATCACCTTAGACATTGTTATTGTGTTGTCTTGATTTTCATTAAATAA
>JAYMSL010005342.1:0-10194 GCA_036897195.1 Plantago coronopus
AAATATGCAGAAGATCTTTGATATATTATCAAGAAGGAAAAGAGTTCTAAAGAGGGTTAGACAAATTGGAGGAGAATCCTACAAGGAGTCTAATTATGGAAAAGTAGTTCTACTAGGATTTTATGTCCAAACTAAGACGGCTACTGACATTTATATATATAGTGCTTAGTTTGTTCATTGTAATTCACGGAGACTAGATTTATTCTTAAGGCTTTGCATATTGCTCTCTAGTCTACGTTTTTTACTAGATATTGGGTAGAGAGTTAAGCGTTAGCTTCTTTGTAACTCTTTCTCATATATTTAGTTGTTTAGCACGTTTGTGCTTCTGGATGTGATTTCATCCAGATAAATTGCCGTGTTCTTGTGTTGCATGCTTTACATTCCGCTGCATATTTAGTCTATCTTCGTATATATTTATATGCTGGTTTTCCGGGTTGTGCGTGAGGTTGTCACAACCACGAGTACAACCCTTAAGGTCTGCGTTTAGATAGTGTGAATACATAATTATTCTGCAGAGTTATTTAGATTTGGGAGAGTAACACTTTCAGTGAAGTTAGGAAGTTTGTTTTGTATCTGATTTTTAGCATTTAAGTGAAGTTAAATTTGAAGGGAATGTCAATAGTCCTGCAGCTTCTCTTCCCTACCAAGATAGCAGCACTTGACACACTTGAGTTTACTGATCTACAAAACAAAATCTTGTGTAGCTGCAAATGGAGCTTCTGAAGTTCTGATAGCTGGAAGTCTAGTTGGTCTTACTTCTTGGTGTTGGCTGATGTTTGTAACGAATTCCTTGATCGTCTGCAGGCGTGTTAGATCTGAGATGCGGTAGAGTAGATCACACTGGACGTGGGAGTCGTCGAGAACTCAAGATTGGCTATTATCCCAAGATCTCCTCCTCAAGCTGTGTTTCTAGCCTTGATGGAGCTTTTTGTTTACTATGATCTATGACAATTTTCTCATGCTGATAATCTGGAATCAACTTTCATGCATACTGTGGTCTGTGGATAAATATTTGCAATGCTAATTTTGATTAGGAAATTTTGGATCTTCTTGGATATTCCTTTACACTAGTTTCTTTTAGGTACCTTCGCAATGTTTCTCGATATCAACACCGCATGTAAAGATTGAAATATTATAGATTTAATATACTTTACATTATCGATAGTATATGTGATGTTCATAGTTAAACATCTAATACTCACTCGTTAGTGAAAATGTATCTTACAAAAATTACTTGATAAGGAGCAATAATACAAATACTATCGCGCTCTCCCACCTGAAATTGCAAGGAGAATTACGTTATGAATTTGAAAAACTAAAACTTCATAAAGTACAAAATGTGATAGTTAAATCAATTTTAAATCAATTATACAGTACGTCTATTCAAGGACGGAACTAAGAATTAGGTTTATGAGGTGAGAATAATGTTTTACCAATTCGATGATGAAAAACTAAAATTTTAAGAATATGTACAAAATACATTATTTTTTCCCGCCCCGTTTCCGCCTTAGCGTCTGCTCACACCTCTAAATTTATAAGAGATAACTTTACGAAACAAGTCCAATTGTATATCGAAACAACCGCATATTTATAGTTAAACATGTGTTTATGCACTCAAAACGTCATCAAGTCTAATTACAATTAGAACATGTACAAGTTGAGCAAGTTTTGGGAAAACGTAATTAAATTCTTGAAAAACAAGCACTAATATACTGAAACAACACTGATACGCTACATGAAATACCGATACGTCTCGTTTTTCACGATTTTTAGTTTCTCTTAAAAGTTTGTTGAAAATAGTCAAGTGACTGGACTAATGAACTTCATCCACTGAGACAAACTGCATCGAATTGCTCAATCCAAAACACACACCAAAAATCAGCACCCAATCATCACCGATTTGCAGGCAAAAATCCATGATCAATTCACAGCTGCCCAAATGAAGAAGAAACTCTAGGTCTCTGCGAATTCCCAGCCGTGAAAATGGTGGAAGGGCGAAGAAGGAGACCGCTGGTGCTTTCTTCCACGAAGCTTCTCGTCAATTCCTTGCTCAACACTCCCAAACCCGGCCAAGAAACTGACCCAAATGACCGAATTAGCCCTTCGGCAGCTCCGGCAGTGCAGTTGGCTGCTGGGGTTCTTAGAGTTGCGAAGGATAGAGCTGTGGATTCGGTGGATGGTTCTGCTTTAGTTGGACTTTCAACTTCCGTGCTCAAACGGCTTTCGATTACTTCAGGATCATTGGTATTGTTTCTGATTGAGCTCCTGCTTCATTGATTTTTGGAGAAATGCTAATTGTTAACCTCTATTTTTCGTCGTTTTCGGTTTCTGTTCTATTTCCTTCTGTGAGTCTGTGACCGATACCTTTATTTGTTAGCTGCTTATGCGAAAGCTGTTGTTCTAGACAGTGATTGGGAATGCGGTGTTCTGTCTGAGTATAGTAATCTGTACGTGTAATGTGTGTATAAATGAGTATTGGAATGGTACTGATTCAGTTAATTGTGTGGCTGTTGATGAGGGGATTGTCGATGAGAGCTAATTTAGCTACTCTTTTTTTGTGCTAGTAGATATTAGTCAATAATGTGGATGCTAAAGTGAGTAGACTTGGGCAAGTGGTGGTTCTCGATCCACCAACTGCTGATGGAAGCTCCTTGGAAGACGGAGAGGTATTGCCTGCGTCTAGGACGATGTTAGTCTTCCCGTCGTATGATTACCCTGGAGGACAATTGGCAAATTTGGATACTGAAGTGGCTTACTTATCCCCGCTTCTTGCATTTAACCTGAATTTGCATCTGTCATGCCTGAAATCTATAGTGCAGCATGGGGGAGAGACGTATGGAGATTTGTTTGCCTTGAAGGGGAGTGGGGAGAAAATGGCGAAAGTGCACGAGTTATCTTCTGTTTATATAGGGGTTGAACCTTGGGCGGAGTTGCCTAAATACGCCTCGCATTTAAGGGCCGCTTTTGTGAAGATACCACAATGTGGCACCCTTGAGCGTCTTAAAACTAGGTCATCGATTGAAGCAAAAGATCGTCAAGAGTTGGTAGATCTGGCTTTGAATGAATATTTTTCTGTTGATAGATATCTTGCTAGAGGTGATCTATTCAGTATATGCATAAAATGGGACTGCAAATCAGAGTTGTGCATTCCTTGCAACCAAAAGATGAGGAACGGTGTTGAGGAGACAGTCCTCTTCAAGGTGCCTGTATTTCCTCTATTTGATTTTGTTCTTAAGTCGCTTGAATGTATAGTACATACCAGGACATCTGATTTTCTTTAGTGTTTAGGTTGCTGGTATGGATCCATCAGAGGAACCTGTTCTGAGAGTCAATCGCAATCAAACTGCTCTTGTTCTCGGAGGCTCCAGTTCATCTGATGTTCCCCCAAATTCACTAATTCCACGACCAAAAACTGTCTCTCCTTTACAAGAGGATGCAGTACTGACCCTAGCATCCATACTTGCGCCAACATTATGCCCGTCAGTGTTGTCATCAAAATTCAAAGTCTCTATCCTATTGCATGGTGTTCCTGGTCTGTTAGAAATTTGTCTCCTTAAATTTCTGCATATATTTGTTGTTATAGACAGTAAACTGCGTTAATTCCAGAACCAAAATTTTATGTTCTCCTACAGGGCCATCTTCCAAATTCCCTGAAATGGAGAATTCGTGGACCATTTTCAGGCCCTTTATTTTGAAGTTATATGAAAATTGCCGCTCTTGATTTTGAAGTTATGGCTGAATATTGGTATCTTATCCTCCAACATCACCTTTGATTTTCTTGTAATCATTTGTAGGTTGTGGTAAGAGGACCGTGATTAGACATGTTGCTCAACAATTGGGATTGCATATCGTGGAAATTACTTGTCATAGTTTCATAACTTCTTCCGACAAGAAATCTTCTGTTGCTCTTGCTGAAGCCTTCAGTATGGCTCGCAGGTATCCTGGCTCCAAGGTTTTTTAAGTGCATTGGTTTTTAATTTTATAAAAGGTTCTAGTTTGGTTATACCCAGTTCTGCTCGGACTCATGGCGTCATTATGTTCCTGTTTTAGATATTCTCCAGCAATCCTTCTTCTTCGTCATTTTGAGGTTTTCCGAAATTCAGCCGCTCAAGAGGGATCATCTCATGAGCAGGCCAGTGTTAGCTCGGAAGTTGCATCTGTCATTAAGCAATTGTCGGAGCCAATTACTGAAGATGAAAATGACCGTATCGAAGATAATTCACAAGCTCATTCTGTAAGTTAGGATTTAATTGACAGTGATATGGAGTGGTTTCTGTTTCTAAATCTCAACCAGTTTGAATATAACAATTTTCGTATAACTTCTTGATAATTATATACTTTAAATATTTCGTCTTTTACACCAGAATGTAGGTCCAATTTGTTCTCTGCTGTCTATTTTCTCATTTTTATCCTTTGAAAAAGAGTTCAAATATACACATAAATTTTGTTCTGAAGTTAACTTGCCTCAAATTCCAACTCTTGGTGATCATTCATTTCCCAGCTGGACATGAATATAAGCAACAAAGTCAACTTGCATCGAATGCGAACTCCTTCTGATCATTACTCGTTAGTTGTCCACATGGACAAAAATATATGATAGCTTCTGGAACTTTAAAAGCTCTCTTACTACAAAGTTCAGTTAGTTTGTACATATTCTTAGATGATGAACTAAAGTTGGTTCTCTTATGCAGAAGATAAAAGTTTCTGAAAGGAGAAACCATCACAAAGTAATTTTAGTTGCTGCTGCAGAAAGTCCAGAAGGTCTACCTCCAACTATTAGACGCTGTTTCAGTCATGAAGTTAAAATGGGAACTCTGACTGAAGAACAGAGGTCTCAATTGCTATCCCAGTTGCTTCAACATGCTTCCAAACTGTTTCGAGATGTATGTTATTCCTCTTATATTTGCAAGTACACTTAGCAAAGTAAGGTGTTGAGTTCCTTATCTCTGAGAACTGTAGAAGGTCATAACATCTATCTCCATAAACAAAGATTGGTGCTGATGGGTTCTAGCAAAAAGTATGTATTACAGGGGTGGCTCCGGATCACTTTTTTGTGTCAAGCCGCACATTTTCACGTTGAAATCAAAATTTATCTTTTGAAATATTAAACTATGTTGATTGAACTTAATCATTTGGATGACGTAAGTTATCGTGAACTGTAAATTCTTCATCACTTTCTGACTCCACCCTAGTTTCAGGCTTTCAGCTGCTGAATTAGATTCATGCAATTTATTTATCTAAGGAACCTTTGGTAGTTAAATGATGATGAGCTTACAAAGAGATGAAGGAATTTTTTAATATCTGAACTGCATTTCGACTTCCTGTTTGTTGTTTTGTTTGATATATCAGATATTTCTACTGTAGGAATCTGCTGAAGAAATTGTAAAGGATATTGTTGGCCAGACATCAGGTTTTATGCCCAGGGATTTGCGTGCTCTTATTGCTGATGCTGGTGCAAATGCAATATCTGAAGGAAGGAACGTGGAGCCAGAAAAGTCAATGGATACCTTCTCTGAACCCAGTTCAATCAAAGATAGCAGCAAAATGGATGATGCACCTCTTCATCTTGGGAAAGAAAACATTATAAAAGCATTAGAACGGTCAAAGAAAAGAAATGCGTCAGCTCTTGGTACTCCAAAGGTGAAACCTTAATTTCAATCTGTTTCTTGCTGCATTCTTATGGAGACAGTATCAATATATGTTTTGGTTTGGAACTCTACTCGACCTAGTCTTTGATAAGTATAACAAGAAAAAAGGCTTGCAACAAACTTTTGGTTGCACTCAATATGACTGAGAAGTTATATATTAACCTTAGATAGCTTCTTTATTCTGTATATGTCTTCATCAACTTAAATGTGATACAACAGGTGCCCAATGTTAAGTGGGACGATGTTGGTGGTCTTGAAGATGTTAAGAAATCAATTCTGGATACGGTTCAGGTACTTCTTTTACTTCTGTTTTTGGAATGTATCTTTGATGCTGTTCAGGTCTCTCTGTTATAAAGAAGTGGGTTGTTTTGTCCTTGATAGATCAGGTGGTGATGGGAGACGAATATTAGACAGTATATTGTGAAACTACAGATACGATATCGCTCCTAGTAGGATATCACTATCTGTTTCTAGCATGTTCTATATAATCTACAAGCTAACCTTTTTCAAAATTTTGTACGTTGTGATTAATGGTTTGAATTTGCATTGCAGCTTCCTCTCTTGCACAAGGATTTATTCTCATCTGGCTTGCGTAAAAGATCTGGAGTTCTTCTTTATGGTCCTCCTGGGACTGGAAAAGTAAGTCCTTACTCCTTGGCTTCATTACTCCTGTCCTCCTTGGCTTCATTACTCCTGTCCTGCACAATCTGATCCACTTCATATAAGCTCTTTGATGTTTAGTGTCTTATAGATAAGCATATCTAGGTTTAACACTTCCAATTTTACGAATTGCAAAACTCAGACATTGCTGGCAAAAGCTGTTGCTACAGAATGCTCCTTGAATTTTCTAAGTGTAAAGGGACCGGAATTGATCAACATGTACATAGGGGAATCAGAGAAAAATATACGAGACATTTTTCAGAAGGTAAAAGAGGCTATTATAATTTCTTTGAAACTAAACCAAATTCTGTACATGACTTCTGGAACTTCTGCTAATCTGCATTGTTTTCAGGCAAGAGCTGCTCGCCCGTGTGTCATATTTTTTGATGAACTTGATTCACTTGCCCCAGCCAGAGGTGCCTCTGGAGATTCTGGAGGTGTTATGGACAGAGTAGTATCTCAAGTAAGCACTATTTGTTGTACCAGATTATGCCCTGAAAACTGAAGATGTTCCACCGCAATCCCATGACAAATATGTAAATACATGCACTTGGCGGACATGGATATATATGCTGCAAGTAATCAACAAGCAATGACAGTATTGATTAACCCACTGATTAATTTGTTTTGTTATGTGTAGATGCTTGCAGAAATTGATGGTCTGAGTGATTCTTCACAGGTTTGTAATTATTCTTGGTAGAACTGCAGTGATCACCTTTTTCCTCTCTTCCCGCTTCTGCTCTTTTAAATTTATATGATGTCTCTTGCTTTTCCTCAGCTGGTTCTCTTTTTATTTTGCTATAGGATTTGTTTATAATAGGAGCTAGTAACAGACCTGACCTTATCGACCCAGCACTTCTGAGACCTGGCAGATTTGATAAGCTCCTCTATGTTGGTGTTAATTCTGAAGCATCTTACAGAGAAAGGTTTATTTCTTTCATGGACTTAAATATACAAAACGACACTGTAGCATTGATTGGTGCATAATGTTTCCTTGATGCAGGGTCCTTAAAGCACTCACTCGGAAGTTTATATTGCATGAAGAGGTAGATTTATATGAAATAGCAACGAAATGTCCTCCAAATTTTACTGGTGCAGATATGTATGCCCTTTGCGCGGATGCTTGGTTCCATGCTGCTAAGCGGAAGGTCAGTCCTTGGGTCTTGCAGTATCAAGTAAATCATTGATTGAATAAGAAGTTTATGCTAAATGCTTTCTTCAACCCATATCTTCCATCTTAGGTACCCTAAAAAAGGTTCTTAATTTGTTCAAAATGCTCCCTTCAATCCTTGTGCACTTCACCCTTTGCCAACTTCCCTCAGAAACTAAAAGAGCTTACTGTATTCCTGTCTGGAGTTTGCTTCTGACTTCTTTATACCTTTTGATTACCATCATACTTGCTTGTACATTCCTGGTTAGTAAAGAGATTGCATTTCCCCATTTAAGGGTATATTTAATTTTGGAATTTCAGTGGAATAGAACAAGCTAGTGTGTGCAATTGGTAGAGTATTATACCTTGTTGAAATCTTTAATATTAATTTTCCTCTTCCTTTTATCTTTGTTCTTCTTGTAGGTACACGACGCTGATCCAGATTCCAATGATCAAGCCGATTCCCTTGTCATTGAATATGAGGATTTTATTCTGGTTTGATTCCTACATTCTGAGTCTTAAAGGGAAACGTTCATTGTATACATTGTACCAAACTACTGATAAAGAACTCAGATTTGTTATAATAACCACATCACTGCTTCTTCTAATGAATGAGATGTATTGTGTAAAAATCTGTGAGTTCAAATTGTGTCTGATTTGGAAAACTGATATTTGCGTGTTTACATGGTGAAGGTACTGAGAGAGCTTTCTCCCTCACTATCAATGGCAGAGCTGAGGAAGTATGAGCTGCTGCGGGATCAGTTCCAAGGGCAATCCAGTTAAAAACCAGAGTTGTTTGTCCTGTATATTGTATCCATAGTAAGTGTTTATACTACCACAGGCAACAACAGCCCAATTTGTTGGAATTCCAATATTACACCAGATTAATTTTGACAATCAGGAAACTAATAGAACAGGGAAAATTGAAACTGACATACTGCAGCATTACAGGCATTGCAAAATAAAATAAGCATCTGGTTTCTGCTGGCTATTCCCATCAGTTTTGTTGTCATAAATAGTGATTCAGTCAATGAAATTGTAATTGCAGTTGATAAAATTTCTATTTATGGTTGTATTTCTTGTTGAATTGAATATTGGATTGGATCTTGGTGAGACTAGGGCTGGACACGGGTCGGGTTGGGTACTGAATACCCGGCCCGAATGCTCAGCCCTAGGTGAAACCAGCAAAACTGGTATGGTGTTCGACTTACAAGCTACTCCAATCGAAAACTCAACGTAGGTAGAGTCAATAAATTATAAATATACGAGTATGCAAAACGTGCACTAGAGCAATATAATCGAATGAATTCACGCCTATATTTCGAGAAAACAAAATTTTCACCCAATGTTCTAGGTTTAATAGTTGCTAGACCTGAATCTACTTACGGTGTAGAGTTATAGTACAAGCTAATTTGAACTTCTTATTAATGGTTCCCACCCCTTTCAAGTCGTACTCTAGATTAGAGTCGTCTCAAGTTGCGTAGGATAAAAACAATCCATCTGATCCTTTCACGCCATTTGATATTTTGGAGCTGCCTGTTTCATTTTTAACCAGCCCATGTAATTGCCACCTCCTACTTGTTGAAGATTACTCATCCTTGTTACTTTTAACCTCCTCCTTGCTTCTTTCTTCTTGCAACTTGGAGACTTCATTTCATTCATTCATTCTCATGAGCTCTTTTTCTTCAGCCTTAGGTAACATTTTCTTGTTCCTTTGATTAGTATTATTGGTATTATATGCTGCTGCGTTTATATTGCTTAAGGCTTATAGTTCCGTTCTACCGATCGTTTTCAACGTTATAGTGTTTCGATTGCTTAAACCCTTCCGTCCCACCTTGTACCTTGATGTAATTTTGAGCTCAACATGTTAAGAGTATGGATTTTAGAGTCTGTAGGGGCCTGCACCCCATTGATTCATTCAGGATATTAGACTAGCATGCTGAACAGATTGATAAAAGAGTGAATTTTAAGTTAAACTTGGACATTAGATCAACTTGTTACCATCTTATTTGTTGGAACCTAATGAACACTCTTAACTGTTTAAGAGACCATTTAACCTACCTCTAAGAATATTGATATTTGATAATATGTTGAGCCTTGTGTGAGATCTCAATCAACTCCTAACTTTGGTTGATGGGATGAATAATTAGTAAAACAAGCATTTTATTATTGAAGTAAATCAAGATTGTTTACGAGTTGAGTCGAGATAGTTTGTGACTCGGTGATGTAATACAAGTTGAGTCTTAACGAGTACTTGACTCGAGCTCAGCTTGCTTTATGGTTAGAACATAGAAGAGATCACGACTTTCTTGTTTTTGCTCGTTTAACTAATGAACGGAACTTAACACGACGACACGTGTATTTACAATTAACTAATGAGCGGAACCTGACACGACACCCTTATTTACAATTCTACCCTCAACAAAGAGAGAAGCAAATAGCAAAACTCGCGTGGGAGTCTCAACTCTCAACAGTGAACCTCAGCTGCTCTCTCTAGCCTTCCAAGTTCCACCCCAAAATCGACAATTTCTCCAAACCCTAATTTCCCCATTTATCTATCCAATCGGTTCAATTTTATCCAAGAAAAGCTCACCAAATTCGCTGAGGAATTAAATTTCTGGGTGTCAATTGGTACCCTCAAATGCTTGTTTCGATCTGTAAGCACCAATTGATAGATGGAGCTTGTTTCGACCAGCAATCAGCTAGTGGAGCTGAAGGAGCCCACGAAATCGTATC
>JAYMSL010005343.1:0-10194 GCA_036897195.1 Plantago coronopus
TCCAATGTTACTAATATTACTAATATGACATATTAGTAACAATGAACATTGTATTGATAACATTGTATATTATGATGCCATTAGGTGGTATTTTTAAAAGGGAAAATTTCACCTGTATATCTAAACTTTACAACTTATTTCACAAAACTAGTTATACTTTTTTTTTTCTCAAATAACTATCCAAACTTTTCAAACCTCATCACACGTGATACTCGTATATATTCCGGCAACTTTAAAGGGTACTTTTGTCTTTTAATAACTAACTAATAATTAAATGAAAATAAAAAAGATATAATTTCCCTACAAAAACTAAAAACTACCGTATCATATGTTCTTTGGTTAAATTGTTTAGTATTCATATGATTTGTTTATGTTGTACTTTGATTAATTTGTTTACGTGATACAGAGTCCTGAGGCTTTTTAATTCATTGTAAGTCCAATATCAGTAACTAGCTTGTATATCAGGGTCAAGCAATTGTTATTCTTTTAGTTTACGTGATATAGAGTCGTGTGGCGCTAGTTTTTAGTTTTTGTAGGGAAATTATATCTTTTTTATTTTCATTTAATTATTGGTTAGTTATTAAAAGACAAAAGTACCCTTTAAAGTTGCCGGAATATATACGAGTATCACGTGTGATGAGGTTTGAAACGTTTGGATAGTTATTTGAGAAAAAAAAAAGTATAGCTAGTTTTGTGAAATAAGTTGTAAAGTTTAGATATATATGTGAAATTTTCCCTTTTTAAAAAGTCCACAAATAAGATAACATATTGATAACATTGGACATTATATTGATAACATTGAACATTATATTGATAATATTGCATATTATGATGCCAGTAAGTGGTCTTTTTGAAAAGTCCACAAATAAGTGGTCTTTCCCAAATTTTTCTCGTTAGTTCTATTTTCCATTCTTGTGTTTTGGGGCATTTTGACCCATTCAAGAAGTACACTATGTGTCAGTGTCATGTTGAAAATTGTGAAAGCAACATCAACAGAATCCATACAATAGTCCAGTTATAAACATAGTGACAAACATGCTTCTTGTTATTGCCAAAGCGAGTAACCTGGTAACTTAGTAGTTAAGACAGACCAAAAATGGTCTCAAAGAATCACAGCTAGCTGCACAACTAATTAACTAAACATATAAAACTCTTCCTCTCTCAGACATGATCATGGGATTAGTGAAAATGAAATGATTGAAGTCTATATATGAAACCACACGGCATGTGCATTCTCTACGTCATTAATTCAAATTGTCCCTTCTTGATATTATTAAAGACTGGACGGCCCTAATGTTAAATTGTTGTTAATTAATTAGCAAGTCAATCATCTCCATTAGTATTCAGCCTGTCCCAGTTTGCATCTTTACTAGATGAAGAAAAACGCTTAGTGTGTTTGGTTGTTATATAGTAGTACTGCATTGATTAACTGCCCCGAATCTGCCAAAAAAGGTATGTAGTTTTTAAATTTAGTGATTGTTACGCGGTGTATTGACGTGTTCTGATAATTGTTTCATTCTTCCAGTTGAAGGAGGTAGTAACTAGAAACTGATCAACGATGGCCGGAGGAGGAGGAGAGGGCGTGTCGCTGGAATTTACTCCGACGTGGGTTGTGGCGCTCGTTTGTACGGTAATAGTCGCCATTTCGTTCGGGGCTGAACGGTTTCTGCACTATGCTGGCAAGGTGAGGTGATCAGGATTAGTGGCTTTTTGTTTATGCATATTTTTCTGATCAATTTGATGGAAGTGGTGCTTGATGCCTGTGTTATACAGTTCTTGAAACACAAAGGACAGAAACCGCTTTCGGAGGCCTTGCTGAAGATCAAGGAAGGCTAGTAAATTTTTGGTTGACATTCATGTATATGTAGTTTGACTATTTTTTGTCAGAATGGATATTTGATGAGGTTTTTAATGATGCAGAGCTGATGCTGCTGGGATTTATATCTCTTCTGCTGACTGTCTTCCAGACTAGAATAACTAGCATTTGCATTCCGAAACACTTGACAGATACTTGGCTACCTTGCAAGAAAGAGGCAGAGAATGATGAATTGGGCATCACAGAGCACTATCAGACTCACGGCCTTTTCTCTTCTTTTCTTCCTGGGACGCGCCGTCTTCTTGCAGACGCAGCTATTAGTACTGGTCACTGTGCCAAAGAGGTTTCGGTTTCTCATCTTTCTACTTATATGGGGGCAAATGAATGAATGTACTCCCGTGTTTAATGTGACTTGTGCCAATTCTACAATGTTTGCTTTGATCAGAGATTAACCGCCCAGGTTATAGTATTGATCATTTATGATGTTTTTTCTTGTCGACAGGGTAAGGCACCGTTGCTATCGCTGGAAGCATTGCACGATTTACACATTTTCATATTTGTGCTAGCTGTTGTTCATGTCATCTTCACTGCTCTAACAATTCTCTTTGGTAGCTTACAGGTAATTAAACTAACAGACTGATATATATGGTTTGCAACTAGTGTTCCGGCCATTTTCCAATTGTACTTGTAAAAATTCTTTTTGCAGATACGTCAATGGAAGCATTGGGAAGATTCTATTCAGAAGAAGGAGAATGATCCCGAAGAAGGTAGTCAAGCGAGAGTGACCTATGTCCGTGATCATACTTTTATCAAGTCCAGGTTCCGTGGAATTGGAAAAGATTTAACTATATTGAGTTGGTTGGTGAGTTATAGTTGTCATGAAATTGGCTCGACATACTTACTAATAACTTGAGGACGATAAATTTAGCAAGTTATACTGATCTTGTTTGTGTGATATTGCCAGCATTCCTTCTTCAAACAATTTTATGGATCTGTCAATGAATCAGACTACACGACTCTCCGTCTTGGCTTCATCATGGTAGGTTTAGCTTACTTTTACATTCTTGATTACAGACCATAAAGAAAATCTCACACTGTTGTTACTTTCATGTTACTTTCCAGAGTCATTACAAGGACAATCCAAAGTTCAACTTTTACAAATACATGCTGCGAGCTTTTGAGACCGACTTTAAGAAAGTTGTGGGGATAAGGTGCCTAGTTAGTAAATATGGTTGTCTGGTTCATTCTGTTCATGTAACTAGTCACATCATTAAGAATCTGAAATAATTTCTATTCACTTGCAGTTGGTACCTATGGATGTTTGTTGTTCTTTTCCTGTTGCTGAACGTAGAGGGTAAGTTATCTGATCGGCATTCAAAGTCTTTCATTACCTCTCGTTTGGTTTGGTTCCTGTACAATAAGCTCCTAGGGTTGATACTTATCATCTCACTGTCAGTGGGTGGTTCGAATGTTACCCTTCTCTGATAAATGCCAGCAAATCGAGCAGTGTGTCTTATATTTTGTATATAGCTAATGAAGTGAACATAAGTTGATTACATTTTGGCGCAGGTTGGCATGCGTATTTCTGGATATCATTCATCCCATTGATAGTAAACAATCCTACTCATTTTTCTCCTGTTAATCCATTGCAGATTGATCGAATTTTACTGATAGAATGTATTTTTCTACCATCTGACAGCTTTTGCTTGCTGTTGGTACTAAACTTGAGCACATCATCTATGAACTGGCACAAGAGGTAGCCCAGAGGCATGTAGCTGTTCAAGGGGAACTGGTGGTTAAGCCTTCGGATCATCACTTCTGGTTCAACAGACCTCGCCTTGTCCTCGTTTTGATTCACATTATTCTGTTCCAGAATGCCTTTGAGATTGCAGTGTTCTTCTGGATGCTGGTAGGGGAACCATACACTAAAACAAGCGATACATTAGGCTTAAACGCGTACATTTCTGTGACAAGCTGCATTGTTTGCCTCTACAAATGACAGGTTTTGTTCAAATTTAACTCCTGCATCGTGGGACGAGCTGTGTATATCATCCCCCGACTTGTGATCGGGTACATATACCTTAACCTCTGTTTCTATCTCCAGATTCTTATGTATGGTCTGTATTCTACAAGTGACCTTTTATGTTCGATTCTCCTACAGGGTCCTTGTGCAGTTTGTTTGTAGTTACAGTACCCTACCACTATATGCACTAGTTGCACAGGTAAATTCATCTTCAAACAGACAGACGCTTGCTCTTTATAGAATTGGCTCAATCCATTTTCCTGTTTGATTGTAGATGGGAAGCTCATTCAACAAAGCTATTTTTGAGGACCATATACAAGTGAAGCTCAGTGGTTGGGCTCAGAATGCAAAGAAGAACCAGGGACTGAAAAATGCTGCTGGAGTTAACAAGGTTGCCCATAAAGAGTCTTCACCTCTTGTTCAAAATGACCTGGAGCAATCGAAAGCAGCAGATCATAGCAGTTTAGAAATAGAACACGCTTCGTAATGAGCAACCTTGTATCAAAATAAAATCATTTTCATACTGTAGCATGTAGGATGTACTGATAAATACATATAAGAAGTGCTAAAGAGCTCAAAACAAAGACAAAATTGATCACAAATTGCAATAATGTATTATACTACACTGGAGGTGTATTGCTATGTGTGCAAAAAACACTTTTAAGAAAATATTACATGGAACGTCTGTTACAATTTCTATATTGCTCTGCACCATTCGAACAGCAGATGCACAAAAAGCTCTATAGCCAGGCCCCTTGTAGTGTTTAAGTTTAAGGGAATCCTTAAATTAACCACCTGTTGCTTTTCTACATCTCATCACCAGTCACTGAACTGTCTTTGGACCTTGGAACTATTAGAAGACTTCCCACCTTTATCCTTATAGGTATTTCTTGCGCTTGGTGCCTTCCTCCTTCCACGTGCTGCTTGAATTGCATTTTTCCGTTGTTTAATGAGTCGCTTTTCAAGTTCAGGATCATTGTAGTCAATATGACTTTCTTCGCCAGAAGTATGGCCACTTTCAGCTTGTGCATCACCCTCCACTTCATCATTACTATGATCGGCGAGTCTATCTTCCAGGGGCTGAAGCCCAGTTTGACTATATTCCCCAGATACCCCTTCGGGTAGATTATCTCCATCCTGCAAGCACGACATTACTTGCCAATATTACAACTTTACTCATAGTTTAGTAAAATTGATGGTACTTACGAAGAAAAAGTTTTGTAATAATATTGTGACCATTTAACAGATGCAGTCCCCAGTGAACTTTTATCTTATCCAATAGGGCTTCCCTACCTGACGGAAATCTGAATACGTATCAATGATTTAAATCCATGTTTCTATCCCTCGCGGACACTAATCAAGCTAGAACTACTGGTATAACAGATTTTATTCCTGGTCACCATCTTTCTGTTATGTAATAATTTCACCACTTCGGAAATTTGGGACACAAACAAAATCACTTCGAAAATTTGGGACACAAACAAATCACTATCCTGTACAGCAAATGGACAGAAAACACAATCTACCCAATAGCTCATTATATGTCAACCCAGCATTTTCCTAGATGTTAGCAACAAGAGGAGGCTACATTTAAAGCATTAGATGTACAAAAATAATTACCTTGCTAATGAAGCTCAGGTCCTCAAACTTTTTGAAACTTGCTTCATCCAATTCACCATCAGAATCATTTTCATCTTCAGATCCTTCACAATCAGAACCCGATTCTTTCTGACCTTCCGTGTCAATATACTGTATACAATGTACAAAACTGATGTTACTTATAAGTTACAAGGGCCATACTTTATGCTATCACCAATCATTTAACATCCAAATTTTGATATCAATAGAGCCAAATCACTTTGCTGGTATTAAATAGCAGTATTTCAATGGTCTACAATTTCAATACCATCAGCAGGTCATAATCAGCTGACATAGGATGCGGACATAAGGGTAAGAAACATTAATATGCTCGGACCAGCTAGGGTTATAGTCCTCCCCTTGGCCTCATTCAGGAGTTCTGAGAA
The DNA here is from genome assembly GCA_036897195.1 of Plantago coronopus. Classification (NCBI taxonomy): domain Eukaryota; kingdom Viridiplantae; phylum Streptophyta; class Magnoliopsida; order Lamiales; family Plantaginaceae; genus Plantago; species Plantago coronopus. The sequence continues at coordinate 5,864 of JAYMSL010005343.1, forward strand.
TTGTAGAACCAATAGATGAGAGTTATATCAAAACAAGTACCTTCTCTATATCCTCTCTATCCTTCCTGGTAAACCCACTTGCTTCAAGTTCCTTGTCCAGCACACCTGAAACTGTTGTTATGTCAGCGAACTCAGGCCGCCAACCTCCATTGGAAGGTGACTCGGAATCATCAGACTCAACTTCATCTTCATGGGGAGAAAGGTTAAACCTATAAGTGATCAAAACACAAAATAAGCAGCATAACAATAAAATGGCAGGCTAAGAAACGAGAGCTCCCATGGCCAGTTGAATGCACAATTTAACTGACTCAAGTAAAAGAAACAAGCAGCTTATTCGGCCTACTCATCAGGTACTAGCGCTGCTATTAGTTTACGCATAAATCTCCATTTTTTTAATCAGATATTAGTACTACTGTTGTTACTTTTGCTGCTTCATTGTGCTTGCTGAATAATAAAATCATGTTAAAATTCACCAACTATAGAAATCGTAGGGCATTAATGTAAAACACAGCAGTGGTTAGTAAATAGACATGCTCGATTTATTCTTACTCGGGCTAATCCACTAACCATTTACATTATTATAGAAACACGGTTGATTTCTTATTGGGGCTAGACCACCTACCTTTTTCTAAAAAACTTAAAGATGCACTCCACATCTCGATCGAAATACCTGAAAGTGAAAACACATTCATAAGATCCAAATGGTATTATATATGCATTCTGCAGAAAAAGGGAAATACTAACATCAGAAAAAGTATCATACATTTTAGCATTTCGATGAGATACAGAAACCATTTGTGGAAAATCAATCATTGTAACCTTCTCATCATCGTCAATCTACAAAGAAAACAAAGGCTATCAATAAAGCTACAAGACAGTCTCTGATAAATATAATATCGCTTGAAGCAAAGGTGGAGGGATCAGCCAATTGCAAATGGGATTGAAAATATGAATAAAAATTATTAGAATGGCCTGAATAGCAAATGAATATGCTATTGAATCATTCTGTGCTCTGTAGCATACCATGATATTGAATTCATTGAAATCACAGTGAATGAGTCCATGCTCGGCCAGACGGATAACAAGACCAAGGATTTTATCAAACACAGTGTCCGGGTTCAGTAATTCCTTAACCTGCACGCTGTATAATACACGAGCAAAATAACAGTTATTCAATAGAAATAACTGGAGAAAGAAAAAGAATAAACATGACATTCGGATAAAAAGGTCGATACAACCAAAACTAGTCATGTCTGCACCCAAAAAGAAGTCCTTATTGATTCCCCACCCCAAAAGAAGTCCTTATTGATTCCACACACACAAACCCCACCCCAAAAGAAGTCCTTATTTCATAGTTATGTTTATGCAATAAAGAAATATAAGGGTTCGACGAGTCTCAATTGGAGAACTATTCTGCTTCCCTGGCTATTTGGAAAAATGAGTTATCTATCTCCTTTGGTTCAAATTGAAGCAAACACTTGATTCCCGGAGATTTTACTATGAAAACGTAATCCCAGTATTCCAACATAAAACACTCTGAATAAATGGCATTAAGCAGTGAATACATACAGCGGATAACCAGGGATAAGTGACATGATCACACAATGTCGATTACAATCCACAGCATCTGGAACAGGGAAACCATGTTCGCCCAAGGCCTGTTTGGGAACAAACGAATTGAAATATTTATGGAAACAGCAATACCTTAAGCTAAATTACAGAAACTTATCGGTGCAGGTGCTAGAAGTGATAAGAGTGAGAATATAACCAAACATACCTTCATAAAGGCATATTCTTTAAGTGCAGCAAGCCGTGACAAGTAGAGCCAGCTAAAGCTGTTACGATGTCTCAAATAATCACGCTTAGACTTGACTGCCCTGAAAGAAGTCCTACCAAGCCTATGTAACTTCATGGCAAGAACAGTACCATCTTCTGTAGCAACCTCAAATATATCTTGCAAAAGAGAGACAAAAACATGAATGCCAAACCATGACTACAACAGAACTTGAGAAGGCTGCAAACTCATACCAGACTCTTTCCCAACACCAATCTGACGACCAACGGAAGCAAAAACTCCACGATTAACCAGCGTCTTAATTGCAAGAAAATCATAACCCAAGTACGTGAGTCGGTAACCATCATCTACACGAACAAAACAAACAACGCTACATGAGTTCCCATGGAAAAATTTAATCTTTTTAGCTGGACTAATCAAACGAAAAAACAACCAACAGAATGAGAACTAGGAGCCGACATTTTGAAGAATCATGATGAACAAGCTTGTTCTTGAGCAAAGTCTGCAAGACTTTATAGGCGCCCCCATGCCTGCATACATCAACAAATAGAAATTTACAAATTATACAGAGTACGATCGATTCAACAGTTAAATAGCTAAGCAGAGTAAAAAAAAAACTCACTTGAGGCAAGCTATTCGCCCAATCAATTCCTTTGGCACAATTTCATGCTTAACAAAAAAAGGAGAATAAATATGTCAAAATCAAGCAATTTCAATTACAACAGAAGCTGTATAACAGAAAAAGAGATAAAGAGAGACAATTAAATTGTGATTACATTGCGCATGCCCATCTCGACGGCAGTGAGAACCCTAAAGTCATCTTTGGAAAGATACCTCAAAGCATTCACGTCAAGCTTCATCTTCTCTAATCTTCAAACAAAAATACAGCAGAAACTCAAGGAGCAATCAGATTAGCAAAATCGACGGTGGAGTATTTCCGGCGGCGGAGGAGGAGGATTGAAGGAGCTGGTTTAGCTGAGAGAGAGTGTAAACGGCAAGATTTTTGCAATTTCATGCGTTTTCAGGGTTTAGGCGTTAGGAGAAGAAGCCGCGCTAATGAGACTTGCCTTTCATAAAATCGCGCTTTAATCAAATATGTGGTACTGACATTGATACTATCTTATACCTACCGAACCGTATCTTACATCTAGTATAGATTATAAACAAATTACAAATTAGTGCCTAATATTTCAAAAATTATAAATAAATTCAAAATAATTGTAAATTAGTCCTTGTTTTTAGTTTAATTATATTCATTTTTATCACTATTTTGGGTCTATATGTAATTATTGAAATAGGGGTACTAATCTAGGAAGTGGCATATGGTAAAAGTGCTATATGTAATTTAACACCCGTTCAATTCACTTGAATTTTTTTGAATTGAACTGAACCGAACGAGAAATGAATCCAATATAAATTTAAAGACCTGAACGGATGAACTGAATAGTTTAAACCTAAACTGAACATAATACAACTGAAATTTAATTGTGAAATTAAAATGAATAAACAGAATTTTACTGTAAACAATTACTAACTTTTTTTTTAGAAAAAACAAACAAATACTAACTAGTCAGATATCCTCAACAAAGCCTTTTTGCTAAAGCATCTTTGGCATTTTCTTCAAAGGACTAATTCCTTTTGGTTCTCTGTCTACAAAGCTAAATACTTTCCGAACAATACGATACTTGAAGCACAAGCAAAACCAACACACAGTTGGTTTTGGAAAAACTTAATCAAATTAAAACATGGGTTCAGTAAAGGACTTGCAATCAAAATTGGAAATGGTCATACTATACGAACTTCTGGAATGACCAATGGATACCTGGAAAAATTCTGAGTGATTTTTCCAATGTTCCATACAATCCTGAAGTAATGGTCGACCAATTTCTTCACAACAGAAACTGGAATATATTTGAATTACATAAGTGGCTCCCACAAGAAATAATTTTAGAAATTTTGGGCATCCCTATCCCAAATCAAGATACGAAAGACTCCTTTATTTGGAATCCCGCTCCGGGAGTAAATTTCACGATCAAATCGGCCTACAATTATCTCACTTCTAAAGAGGCCACTCAGAATTTCCAACCGGAATGGTCCTGGAAAAAACTATGGAATTTACACGTTCAACCTAAGATTAAATTCTTTCTTTGGCTCGGAATACATGATCGATTACCAACAAAGATAAGAATGTATAAACAAAAAATCACGACTGATGCCCTGTGTATCTTCTGTGATGGCAATAACAACGAAACGATAACTCATCTCTGTTTCGAGTGTACATATTTCCAACAACCAAGGATTGGCTTTTCAGCCAATTTCATAAACCACCACCTGAACACCTGGCCCAATTCTGTTTCACATACCTTTACAATGACCCACAACAGATCCAAGTACTCCTTTTCTTCTGGTCTATCTGGAAACACATAAATGAACACATTTTCCAAAACAGTGAAGAAAACATAACCACCTTTAACTACAAACTGATACAACTTATCAAAGAAAACACAATTCTACTAAAAAACAAACTACCAAAAAG
>JAYMSL010005344.1:0-10192 GCA_036897195.1 Plantago coronopus
TGATGGCGAATCAATTTATAGTGTCTGTGAAGAGATTGGATGCAGGTAAGACTGCGATTACTAGTGGTGAGGACTTTGAGCAACATCTGGAGAAAGTTGGGATGTTGAGGCATCCTAATTTGGTTCCAGTAAGGGCTTATTTTCAGGCTAAACAGGAGAGGTTGATTATCTTTGATTATCAGCCTAATGGGAGTCTCTTCAGTCTTGTCCATGGTAATCTTTCTTTGCTTATGTTGGATCTTTCAATGTGTTTTCTTGCGCTTTTAGTAGTGTAATTTGATGTTTTGCTTGAAACCGAGTCTGAGTAACTATATCTTGTTTTGATCATGATAGATGATGAGTAGGAAACAAGTTGATGCATCATGTATGTACAAGTAGAAAATTAATAGTACTAGTACAATAGTACACTATCAAATGGAGGTGTGGAGTATATGAGTATTTGCTGACTAACTTTTGGGAGATGGGATGTAAAATAAGATGCACCGAACAATTGCTAATGCGTAAATGGTAGCAACACTTCAGAAATGCAGACAGATTAGATACTTTCTGTCAAATAAAAGCGTCTAGATCTACCAGCTTACTACAATAAGAGGTAGTAGTAGTTCCACTCTTATTTCTAGATCCCCTGCTAATTTTGGGCTCAATAGAATGTTTGGGAGGAGGGTGGGGTTTTGGCAGCTTAGAAAGTACCTAAGGTTTGGGGAAAGTTAAATACATGCATAAACGACCAATTCTCAAAATTTTGAAATTTTTAATAAGCCGCCAAAATTTATAAGCTACTTAGGGAACACTTCAAACCGCTTTCGGAGTTTTTGGTTTAAATTAGCGGGAGTGCTTAAGAAGTAGAAAACATTCATGTAACCCTACATATTATTGTTGCCAATTATTTGGGGAACTAACAGCTATCACCCACATTCTCATACACTTATACTCTGTGGGACGCATGTATGGTACTAAGCAATGAAGCATGGGCAAGGAAGAACTAGAGGGTAGTTGTGGACCAATGCATGAGATATTGTGATGTTGAGAGTTGCTTAATCAACTCCTTTCTTGTGAGGTTTGTCAATAGAATAGCTGTGAGCTTAGTGGGATCAATCAGAAATAGCATATTGTTCTTGGCTTTAGATGGAAATTGGGATCCCGCTGTCATTTCTTACTACCGACAATTATAGCGTTTTTGTGGTTTGAAGGTGTGCTGTGCAGCAGTCTAATAACATGGTTTTATTATTGTGGGCTCCAATGAGGATATGCCAAGCCCAATATTGTTAGATGGCTACATTACTTTCCACTTTGGCCCCAACCATTAGTGTTTTGTTTGGTGACTAGAGTTATGTATTGCTATTTGCTAGTAAGTCATGTGACAATGGCAGGAGCAGATCATTAACTAGTATGCAGGAGCTTACTAATAAACAATAGGATACTGGATACCATAATTGCTGTTTTCGCTTAAGCAGGACGTTCAAATCTTGTGGATATATAAATTACGTGGTGAGGACTGAGGAATCCTTTCCTTGGAGTCCAGCAATGCTAGAATTCTGAGTTGGATGTAAAAACCAATTGAACAGCAAGAATATATTATGCCTCTTGATTAGTCTTAACAAATTCCCTGTTTGTCCGTGCTGCATAGCTTAATCCTTACTGTGATCCCATTGAAACTAAGAAAACTGTGAAATAGATCTATCCTCTATGACAGTGTCTTGTTTGTTTGCTTCAAGTTGGTCAATTTTCATTTCCATTTTATGCTTTAATTGGCCCTGGGTGGTCCTTGTATTATTTTGTTTTTGCATGTAAAGTTTGTCTTTTTTCCCGTAACTATGGATCCATCCAAACCTAGTCCTCTCCACTTTTGAAGTGTAGATGCTTCACCAATGTTAGAAGCAGCCTGTGATGTTTATGATCTATATCAAATGTGGTCCTTATATGAAAATTTCGGACTAGCGTTCGTGAATTTGAGTGTGGAGAGTTAGTACTAGTGAAAAGGGGACGAATGACCAAGTTAAGATGGCCTAAAAATTTTGGGGACCAGCCAATTAAGATGGCCTAAATTTTGGGGACCAGCCAAATTTCCTGAGCATAAGGAAGGAATTCATTTCATACTGGATTTGTTACATCCCTTGTATTATAGTCAGAGTGCATCAATTTTTTGTTGTGCATATGTTTTGAATCTTACTCTCTCATCTTCGTGATGATTTGCTGAACATTTTTTTGACCTCAGGATCAAGGTCAACGAGGGCGAAGCCTCTTCACTGGACCTCATGCCTGAAAATCGCAGAAGACGTGGCACAAGGCCTAGCTTACATCCATCAAGCATCAAGCTTCATTCATGGGAATCTAAAATCGTCCAATGTTCTATTGGGGTCTGATTTTGAGGCTTGCATAACTGACTACTGTATCTCAACGCTCGCAGACATCTCATTGGACGAAGACCCCGACAACATAGGCTATAAAGCACCTGAAATACGAAAATCTGCTCGCAAAGCCACAGCCAAGTCAGACGTGTATGCATTTGGTGTACTCTTACTAGAGCTTTTGACTGGGAAGCCACCAAATCAGCACCCATTCCTTGCACCTCCTGATATGCCAGATTGGGTCCAAGCCATGAGGGAAGACGACAGCGAGGATGACACACGACTCAGGATGATGGTGGAGGTGGCTAGTATCTGTAGCTTGACATCTCCCGAGCAGAGGCCGACGATGTGGCAGGTATTGAAGATGATCACTAATATTAAGGAGATTATGGATGATAGTTCAAGAGAAGTGCAGAATGGTTATTCGTGATATTGTTAGGTGTGCAATCTTGATTCTCCGAAGGGAGGTAGATGTAACTAATTACCCTTATAATTATGTCCTAAGACGCTGTTAATCGATACAATTAGTAGTAAGTATTACTCATATGCATGTTTTGATAATCTCATGCAAACCAAGCTGTAATGGAAACTATTTGGAAAGGTCTCATATATTGAAAATCCAGAATGGATATTGAAATTGAGATTTTCATCTATGGTGACACTGAGTTGTTTATATCAAATTGAAAATCGATTTTATACGAATTTTACGTATGAGATTGTAGTGTTTGGTGTGATGAATAGTTTTAGGCGAAAAGGTCAATTTTTGTTAAAGATAAAAAAGTGTCGTGAAATGTGTCTGAAACATTGCTTGTAACTTTTTGGTCAACAACATTAACCAAAACTTTTGATCAAAATATTGTCAGTGGGTTCGTAAATTACGTACATTCATTTGTGACTTGTGAGTGTGTGTGTGTGAAAAGTTAGTGGATCGGATCTTGTCGGTTGGTCAGTTAGTGAGACGTGTAAAATGTCTAGAGTGAGTCCTCTTTGAAGTCGCGAAGGCTAGCCGAACACGCAATCAGTCAATGAATGTTTGACCTCTGATCTCACAATCCAATTTTTGGCGGGACAAACCTGGGTCGAATTTTTGGGCCAAGACACAATCCACTATATCACTTTAATAGTCTACACAGACATTCACATTATATTCGAAATTGAGTCACTCGTTTAGTATCATGATAGTCGATAACTCTTGGTAAATACACGAGTCATCAATTCACTTCCTTTAAGTCCCTTCATATACTCGAAAAGTCGAACATGATTGTTCCAATGAAATCAAACACACCCACATCTTAGCACCAATATTCCTTACTTCTTCTTATTATACCCTATGTATTCTATTACCACTAGATCTCACATTTCACAACTAAAGGCATAGATGATAGAACATCACATAACAACAAGCAAATTGCAATATTGACCCCACGCCTTTGACTTGCATATTAGCGTTTTATTCACGCCATTACCATCAAACAAAACAAAACAAAAAAAACGTGTTTCCTTTTATAACCCATCCCCAGATTAAATCTCCACCGTCCATCTCTAGTTTCAATCTCCTTTATAACCCAGCTCAGTTTCTTCCGAAATTTTCTTGTTTTCAAACATTTAAACGAAAATTTGCAGAAAAAGAGCTATGTCGGGAGGAATTGCGCGTGGACGTCTCGCTGAGGAACGCAAATCTTGGAGGAAGAACCATCCTCATGTAATTGTTCAGTCTTGGTTACAGTTTCATCTCAATTTTGAGCTGCAATTGCTGTTTGTTTGAAGGGTTTTGTTTGTTGTGTTATTTTAAAGGGGTTCGTGGCTAAGCCGGAGACTTTGCCTGATGGGACTGTGAATTTGATGGTATGGCACTGTACCATACCTGGGAAGACTGGGGTAAGTTTGATTTTCTAGCTTTTGAGGAAGAATTTGCTTAATTGGGAGGTTAAGGCCCGTTATGAGATAATTGTGTATTTTGAGTTGCTGAATTACGGGTCTAGTTGAGGCTCCTGGATTGGGTTCAGGATTGTGTGGTTTTGGTAAAGTTAGGATCTTTTTGGTATTAATGTGCTATTCTGGTGATAAGTGATTTTGAAGTGATTGTTTTATTCGTTAGCTGCTTATGAGTAGATGGATGCTTCTGTAATGGAGTTGCGTGATTTTTGTAGCTGAACTAATCTTGCTTAGTCTGTTTAAGGCTATATTTTACAACTTAAGTGCCTCAGTTAGTGAGTTGAAGAAACTTTTCATATCTGTCCCGAATTCGTGATGTATCTTGTAGCATGAACCTAGTTCTTGATTGGATTTCTTGATCTTCCGTAAATACTAAATAGATGTATTTGTTGCCTATGCATACTGTCAACCAAATTTCTAGAAACTGACAGCTTGAGGTAGGAAAGAGAGATACTACTGAGTACTGAGACTGAGCTTTGGCATTGTAATAGTTGTGGAGTTATAATAACACTAGGGTACTGGCTTTTTGGTTGCTCATGTTTAAGTTTATCATGTATCTTTTACTGTCCTATTAAGCCAAAAGACGTTACAAAACCATCCTGAATTCACGATTGGATGATCTCTGGATAATTCAAAAGTTTCCCTTAGCAATTAGCATGCCTAGCTATTTATTCAAGATTAAGTTAAAAAGTTACAACTAGCATAAGCCTCGAGTTTGTTAAATGATCCACGGTTCTGTGAGGTACATCTGGAGGCTGGAGCAATGGATTAGGTCTTCACTTCCGTTTTTTGAATTGTTACCTTGGTTACTATACTTGTCCGTCAGTTTTATAGAAATTGTGTTTTGTTTGTCCAATCACCTGCTGTCATGGTTATAAGTAACTTATAACTGCAAGAATCCACTATAATGGCTATAGATGACTAATTTTACCTTTTCTCTCTTTGACGCTTTCTTATGTGGCATGCATAGGGCTCCTTGGTAGGAAATATTAACACTTCTTATATACTAGTTGAGGTTCATGTGGATGTAGATAATAGAAACTCTGCCTCGCTGTAGTTTCCTGCTATTAACAGTTCTAATATCCTAGTATATGTGTCTAATTCTGAATCATCCTGCAGACTGATTGGGAAGGTGGACATTACCCGCTCACGATGCACTTTACTGAAGACTATCCAAGCAAGCCACCAAAGTGTAAATTCAATGGTGGTTTCTTCCATCCTAATGTGTACCCATCTGGAACTGTTTGTCTGTCTATCCTAAACGAAGATAGTGTAAGTGCATTCAAGATGCATCTTCGACTAATCTCTGCCTCGCATCTTATCTTGTGTTTATTTTTGCGTTCAATGCACTTAAAATAAATCTGTTTCTAATCCCAGGGATGGAGACCAGCAATTACAGTGAAGCAAATTTTGGTTGGCATCCAGGATTTGTTAGATCAGCCAAATCCGAATGATCCAGCACAAACTGATGGGTACCAACTTTTTATCCAGGTAAACCTTTTCTTTCAGCTGACCTTAGTATTTGTGGCTGCTTCTAGTTTTTTTCTGTAGGCAAAAACAGCAGTTTTATCTGAATCAAACTGATAGAAGATCTTTCAATGATCCACTGCTATTTATTCCTTGCTCCCCCCACCCCCTAAAAATGACCCTCAAACTATATCTCTCGTTTTTGTATGTATCATAATGATGATCAATGAGAACAACTGCCAATCTAGTTGATGAATAAATTGTTCAAATTGACGAATAACATAAAACTGTTCTAATGCATGCAGGATACTGCTGAATACAAGAAGAGGGTTCGGCAGCAGGCTAAGCAGTATCCGCCTATCATCTGAAACCGAATATTATTCCAGTCTGTTGTCATTTTTATAGTTGTCGTGCAACATTGGTTGTTGAAAGTAACCTATTCGACAAAATGCTATTGCGAATAGACTGTTGACAATTCCATGTTGCTTTTGGTGTGTGCTCTGTTGATAACTAAAACTTCATTCTGTCTGGAAACTGAAAATCTGGTCAAATGACTAACCATTTGCCTTATAATTATGCTATTTGTGAAGGGTATCTTGTTTTGTGAGTAAATTTTCATTCACTCGATGTTTATTAAATAATTTTTCTCAAAATATTTTAGTCATAGGATGGACCAAAATCGTTTTATCACTTCATATATACCACATGAATATGCATATTACATTATCCAAATCCTTGTAAGTAACTAGACGGTCTCAGTGCTACTAGAGAATTTAACATCCAACAATTGCGAAGTAATCCAGTAACTTAACAATCAAATTTCATCAGTTATTATAGTCAATGTGAACAGATAATTCACCACCTAGCACATTCTCTCAAATGAATGAATAAACACATCAACAATTCCAGTCTTAAGTAATGATGATTTCAGTCATATGTGAAGTTGTCAATCAAGACATATATACGTGAGTTTTAACAGGTTCAAGATATTCCATAAGAAAATAGTAAACTACAAATAAATGAAGGTCTATTTCTTGAACTTCATAATGTATAAGAAGATTCAATTATGTATGCAGTATAAAAATCTTGGAATCTCTCTCACAGTATATCAATTCAACAAAGAAAGCAATTAACTGGAAACGTGCAGTATGCATCAAATAATTACACAGCTTAATATGAGAAACCTGTTAGAAATCTTAATAAATTAATACAGTATGATTTACCTCCTCACGTTTCAAGCGATGCTAAATCGATGAATCTTAATACGTGTTCCAATAATCAGCTGATCCTTGGTTACTTTAGTCCAATCACCAGTGACTGCAACATAAACAGAGTGGAAGATGAGATTTCTGAATCTTATTCGTTTTTATATATAAGCAGGTTGTACACAAGTACTTTATTTAAAGGCTAGATAAGGATCTCAATCTAGAGTTAGATAAGTTTAGAACTCTCTCATCCATCATTGAAAATAGAATATTAAAACATAATTCTAAAAAACCAACTCCGCAAGTCTGATAAATATTTTGAAAATTGCCAAGGAAAACATTTTCGGATTTAACCCAGATTTACACGATCATGAAATTTTTATAAACCCCATATGAACGATGCCATCAAAAAAGTTTCCAACCAAATTCTTTAAACATTGCATCAAGCTTATGTTCAAGAGTCAATATCATCCCCAAAATTCAGTCAATATATAAAACATCAGAGTGCGACTCGATCTTTTCAACTTCTTTAAAAACTAAGGTTTAAAACCAATAAAACTAAAACAAGTTTTCCTTGAATTAATTTGTTTGCAGGAATAGAAACAATGGAGAAATAATCAGATTGTTGGAAAATTTAAGATCCAAGCAAAGATATAAACAAAATAAAATCTTATAACGCAAGTTGTGTAACTTAATACAATGTCTTATAAGGAATTATTCGTCACTTGTTCGAATATCCTTCCAGGATTAAATACCGTTCGGTTATAAACTGGATTCAGTGAATCAGTAGAATTTAATAGTGTAATAGCCAAAGTGTTTATTAAAAAGAAAAATTTTAATAAAACATTCTCCTTTAAAAATTGTAAGTAAAAAATGAAGAATAGCTAGTTTTTTTTTTCCATCTCCCTCTAATGGCCAAAACACAAAGTATATATATACATCACTGCACGGCAGAATAGTACAAAACAATTTTAACTAAGGTGAATCCTGAATACACTACTAAAAAACATCAAAATAGGTAACACACAATAGGTAACATACTTGCTAGTTGTTACCTTTTATTTTTTTTGGTGACACATATTAAGAATAGATAACAAAAATGTGTGATTTATATCAAAATGAGGGTCCACTACTAATTAGCACTAATAAAGTAACAATAGGTAACATACTTCTCCTACTTATTAGTCACTGCCCCACAAATAATAAATGGACAAGAACATTCTGTTACCTATTCTTCACGTAAAGAAAAATGAATATTAAATATTACGTAAATAGGTAACAGAAAACTATGACCTATATTTACTAACCAATAAAATACGTATACATACCGGAAGTTAATGTGAAGTAAAAATAGGTAACATAAATTTCTCACCTATTCCAATCCAAAAATTAGTATCTCATCTTAGCAAATAAAACTAAAACAATACAAAAAAAATAATATTTGTTGCCTATATTTATTAAATGAACTAGTATTTCTTTTATTTTTTACAATTAAATAAAATCATATTAGAACCAGTAAAAGATTTTTAAAAATATAAATAAAATGAAGAGAATCACGTTAACGTGATTCGACATGTGTACATTGTACTTGAATAGTGAACCATTTACGTAGGGGTGTATTTCGAACCGAACGGTGACCTAAACGAACGTTCATTAAAGTTCGTATTCGTGTTCGTTAATAATGAAAAGTATTTATTCGTGTTCGGTTCGTTAAAATATCAATAGGTTCTTGTTCGTTCGATTGTTCGTTCGCCTGTTCGATTCGTTACGATCGTTCGTTTGTTCGATCTTGTTCGAAAATACAAGAAAATATTATTAAAAAAAATAATAATTCAAATATAAAAAACCTTTGAATTCAAGTATTTAAATACCATTCCATAAAGCAAAACATTGCAATAACAAAAAACATAAACTATATACTACATTTTCATTAATTATATATAATAAGATCATAATATATATTTATAAATTATCATATAATAATTTAATACATTTTTATATTTAATGTTTGCATACCGTTCGTGAACTACCGAACGTTTCTAAATATGTTCGTTCACTAATTTAACGAACATGTTCACGAACTGTTCGAATCTGAACGAACTGAAGACGATCAGACCATTGACTGAACAATTTCGCGAAATTTTCACGAACATTTGGTTCGTTTGCACCCCTACATGTCATATTAAAATTAAATAAATAGTTTGAATGGATGAGATTTATTTTTTTTAAACTGCAAATTTAATTATGTACACTGTTCTTAATCCTATACCACCTTATAAGCTAGCCTTAGGAAGGTTGTAAAAGCACGGATGAAGTATCATTTTATATTGTTTTTGTTCGGTTTACCTGTTCAGTCTTGTTTCGGGTAGTCCAGCGTTTTGAACGATTCCCGAAGATAAGATGCACGTTTCTTGGAGTTTTGTGAAGGTTTATAAACCCAACAGTGCTTAGGAAGCAAGCATGAAACTATCTAGGTACTTTTGAACTTCTTAAATTTGATGTTGATTCAAGTGCCTTCGCAGCGTTTTCTCGAATCAACGATTCTTCTGACTTGAATTTGGTGAAGAATGGCAAGAACTTCCTCTTGGCATAATTTGATAGGCCATTAAATGAGAGTATTAAAATCAATTGGTTGGATGGGAGGCGTATTACCAGCTGAGTTGCACTGCGTTGTCCAAGAACCACTAATAGTAATAGATTACAATCCTAGATAAATTTTTAATTGGATGAAATAATAAGTTTTCACCATTCTAAAGTTATTAATTTATATAGGTTAGTATACTATATTATAAACATTTGAAGTTTATTTAATTATTTTTATTTCATTTGTATATTTTTATTACACAACCAAAATATTTATTAGTTTAAGTGTGAATAATATAACAATAGGTAACATGTTTTCTCTTTTATTCTAGTTCCAAAATATTTATTAGTTTAAGTGTGAACAATATAACAATAGGTAACATGTTTTCTCTTACCTATTCTAGTTCCATAATAGGTAACAGATTCCTCTAACACTTTCTATTAGCAATACTACGCCAACACTTCCTTCGATGAAAATAATTTGAAAATTTTAATTAGGTGAGAGAATTGTGTGACTAATTTCAAAATTTTCAAATTTCCCCCTAAAATTGCATTTCCCGCTCACTATTTTATAATGTATAAGACATTTCTGTCACCTAATTTCATTATTACATTTTATATGTACTCCCTTCTCACTCTCAGTATCCATTCCCC
>JAYMSL010005345.1:0-10190 GCA_036897195.1 Plantago coronopus
ATATGTCAAAAGGTAGGTCCTCAAAGCAGCTTCTTTAATTTTAGCCTTCAGCATCTCAAGAACATCCTCTTTGTTGCGCAGCAGGTCCCAAATTCTAAGAGATTGGAGAACTTCAAAAGCCTTCTTGTAATCGCCCAGTCTGAGGGACCTTGTGGCAGCCACAACATGATCCCTCACATTTTCAGGTGGGCCTGTGAAGGTGTCTCTGTCCATGAATTTGAGCATCCTTTGAAAGTAGTTCATGTCCTTACCTTTGGCAGCAGACATATTGTCTCTCATGTTATTGACTTCCAGTAACATTGCACAGATAAAGTGTACAGCTTCAAGAAGATCCGTATTTATGTGCATGTGGTAAGGCATCAGGCACCTTCTCTCAAGCTGCTCCTGCAGAATTTGAACGAACTGATGCTGTTACAGGACACATAAAAAGCGAAAAGATGTTGTAGTGACAATCGTGAAAAAAAAAGAAGCAAAATGAATACTCACAATGAGCTTCAAACAAAGAAAATGCATAACCTCAGACCTGCCTACAAATTCATCTTTTAAGTAAAGAACGTACCATACTTCAAACCAACAATAAATCCTCCCGTGACCCCGTCGTTTTTTACACTGCCTCTACGTCACCAATACTTGTCATTTTTGGCAACACACTCACAAGTACAACCTCTACTTAACACGAAGAAGACCCGAAACTGATCACGCCCTCCAGACTTGTTTAACTGTCATCTCAAAACTTGTCTAACTGCTCCAGAATTTAAACTCCAAATAAAATAAAAACTGCTCCAGAATACTTAATGACGTTTCTTTTGATCTTGTGTCTTAACCTTATTGACAAAGTCCAGTACACTTGCCTGCAAATTTGGTTTAACATCTACATCATTGCCTTTAAAAACATTTTATTTGTAACCTGCCAAAAATAGTACACACCAATGTATGATTTCCACTAAACATTTCTGTCCTACGTTTTTCTAGGGTGAGGAATGTTTATGATTGGCGAGATTAAAGAAAGCTACTTAGACCTGATTAATTAAAAAACATGTGCAGAGAGCACTACAATATACAGAAAACTGTGAAAAGTAGTTTTTGTTTCAGGTGCTAAATTCAGAGCATGAAGATTTCAGCAGCCTAATAATTAACAAGCAAAAGAAATAAAGAATTAATCAAGTGACGAACAAAAACCATTCAGCCAATCTCAGCAACACTGCTACAGTCAGGTATCGAACTGACAATTAGAAATACTATATGAGGATCTTTTGGAACTAACAAGGTCTCAAACTATCAGGTGGGGTTTATATAAACCAACAAGGTCGGCCAGTGAGCTGCTGGTCTACCTTTCCCCTAAGAAAGTACTCTCCTGTTAAGATAAGAGATACCCTCCAAACCACCACCACCGATACGGAACACTTGAATAATGTTCCTTTTGATCTTCTTGTTCTTCACCTTATTGTCAAAGTCCTATTCACTTGCCTGCAAATTTGATTACCATCTATATCGTTGCCTTTAAAAAACTTTGAATTGTAACCTGCAAAATAACATCTATGGAATCCGTTTTACATCTTTATTCTAATGTTCAAGAGTAACTTGCAAAAAACTAACTCATCATTGTGCTAAGGATCAATTCTCCAGCAGAAGATACAGATACAGACAGTCAGACACAAAAGGGAACACATATCATGCTACCCAATATCAAAATGCACAGTTGTTCAGAAAACTTCTCAGTAAAGGGAAAAGCAATACCTGCTCAGGTGTCTTTTCATGATATTTGCTGCTCCGGGAGAAACCTTGTGCAAGCAAATCCCTCATCCTACCACCACCAACAGAATAGAACTCTGCCAAGCAACTGTAGGCTTCAGCAATCAATCCAACCCTAAACGAACATAAACCAAGCTGAGCCATAGCTCTGTTGAACAGAATCCGAGTGGATGTGTCCATGTGCAGTATATTTTCCTGCAGATGACTCATAAGCAACAAGTCGCGGGATTTGGAGAAGTCATCAGAGATAGCATGATGGTATACGTCACAAAGAATTGCACGAGCCCTGCTGCACTTATCACCATACTTGTATATAAGTGAAACAAGATTGTCCATCAAGTCCCTGCTGCTGTCAGGAAATGTAGGTCTATGAGGTACCAGCTCTTGAGTAAAAACGTTTGGGGTCCCACCTTCTTTCACAGCCTCCGCCTCCTCACGAGACTGTTCCTGCTCAGCCAGATTCTTAATAGCATCATATACCTCTCGAGGCTTGTAGTATATGAGCTCGACCCTCTTAAGAGCTACCTTTGAAGCACCATGGTAATTCCCAACCCGTTCCAGATATTCCTGGACATTCTGAGCCAGAACCAATAGCATGGGTTCATCCATTAGTCTCTCAATGTACCCACGAGAATGTGGATGAATTACCTGGAGGCTCTTAAAAAATTCAACATCCATTCTTTCCAGGAATGCTGCCAAATTACCCCAAATCCTAATTGTCCCACTAAAATCTGCTCGTTTCTGGCTCTCATTTTCATCTGGTTCTACGCTATCATCAACCACAATATTAGGATACTGAGTTAACATATCAAGTATGGTTAGCAAATCCTGGGCTGATTTTTTCCACATGTCAATCGGCATGTGGCCACTCAGACTAACATCAAATCTTACTGAGATAACGGTGGAAAGAATCTCAAGCTTCTGTGCAGGGGTCTTGGCATGCCTTGCCAATAAAGTCAAGTTCTCTACCAGTTCAATTCTTCCAGTGGCTTTCCTGCCTCTAGAAGCAACAATCTCCTTAAATATCTTGTTGACAGTGTCCCACGTAATCTTGGTCGTATCCTTAAATTGATAATCCATCATCTTACTATCCGTATCATCGCTCTTGAGCTGTAGCTCATCCTCAGCATCTTTTTCAAATAGTTCAGGCCTGCTCCTACATTCACTAATCAAATCTTCATAATGCTTATTATTCTTCTTTAGTTTATGCATCAACGAGTTCAAGGCCCTGGCAACACCAGAAGTCATATTCTTCCTCGCCTCCTTATTTCCAAACACCTCACTCACATGATCCTCAAGCATCACAACAGCCTTGACATAAAGATTTGGAACTCTATCAGATCCGGTCACCTTCATGACCTTTTCTAGCTGCTTATTGAGCTTGTCTAAGATTTCTAGCAGAGAGGCCCAGTCATTTAACCCCATGAAACTTTCCATCTGAACAACAGTAGCAGCCATCTCATCAAAACGCTTGTCCCTGACACATCGAACAACACGCCTTTCATCATCAGTATCGTCACTGCCACTGCCGACGCAATATCTGCCAGGCTTAAGCTCCTCTGTCATGTCATCTGGTGAAACTTCCTCATCACTGCTTTCAAATTCTGAATCGCTACCATCCTACACAACAGGTAATTATTATATAAAAAAAAAAAACTGAAAAAAAAGTGTGAATGTGAAAATTCTGATCAAACATTATAAACTATTAACTATAAACTTACAGAAACAAAAAATCTGGACGGCTTCAAAGCCATTTTGTACTGATTCTTATGAAACTGGAATGAATATAAGATGAGCATCAGATTATCAGGAAATGAAGAATAACAGTGAACATAGCAGCATCAAAATGTTAAAATCTGTATTCATGAATGAGTAAAATTATGCACAGTTAAACGATTGAGAGCAGAAGAAACTTAACCTACCGTCGGAGAACCGGAAACGAAGTAGAAATCGCCGATTTTCCAGTGGATTTTGAGTTTCCAGTTTTGGCACACACAACTTTCACGTCCGAAATGTTACCGTACGTGTTATGAAGAATAGTCTAAGGGTTTAACTATATGGGCCGTCGATATGTGTTTTAAAAACACAAGTTGGAATATCGAATTGGGCTAAAAGATGTAGATCATATGGGTCAATTACATTTCACGGCCCATTGCCATTTAAAACATGCAAACATTTTTAGCTCAAGTAAGCTTTCTGTGGGTTAAACCATCGTGGCCAGAAGTCAGAACGGCTCCCGGTGCATGGTTGGTCTGCTACCCGGTTAGACAGACATGTGGTCATTTTTCCGGCTTTTTCATTTTTATTGTTTTTAATATCTAGGTGTTTCTATATCGGTTAGTCTAGGGCTTTTCAATTTAGTGATCGAAGTTTTATTTTATCTGGGTATTTTTATATCTGGGGTCAGTTATGGTTAACCTGGTGCTTTTAATCATGCATGGTTAGTCTAGGTTGTTTTGTAGTATGAAGAATCAACTTTTTCCATAACCACTTGAAAAAACCAGTTTCACTAGAGACTGGCTCCTCAAGTAAACCACTAAAGTACGCTGAACCAAGTTGAGTGTTTAGATGCTCAAGCTAAATTGAGACGAGTACTATATATGTCTATATTCATTAATAATATCACATACAATACTAGTTATTACTAACAGACAATTACCTTCAACCACCCTGCAACATGCTTCTCATACCTATTAGATGAACAATTACATCCAGTTCCAATAATCAAAATTTTAAAAATAACAACAAACACCTCTTAACCTTTTGGACTAAATTGCAAATCGTAATGATGAAACTTTATCTAATTAATTTTTCATCCCTTCATTTATTCTTGTTTACAAATTATAATATTTTTTGTTAAAGAGCTCAAGCTCCATTAATGGAGCTTGAAAAACCTCCATTGTTCTCTTGGGCGGAACAGTGATGCTTCGTCAGATCTGGACGAAGCAAAGCTCAGCGCTCCACCCAATTCCAAGCGGACCAGGTGCTTTTGTCCATTTCCAAGTGAGCGGAGCACTGCTCCGCCCAATTCTGAGCAGGGCAGAGCAGCTGATGTGCCCTTGAGCTCTATTAATTAATGGAGCTTGAATGTTTTTTACTTTTTTGAAAAAGAAACTTTAAAAAGTAAAAAAAAGGAAGAAAGGATGAAAGAAAGAAATAAGATGAGGAACAAGATGTTATAAATGAAGGTTTATTGAAGTAAATGAACGAAATTTTAGAGAAGATGGTGTTTTTGAAAATGTGTTGGTGAGTTGGGGTAATTTTGAAATTTGTTAAAAGGGAAAATTACAAAAACTACCCCTATTATGACGCTCGATTACATTTTTGACCCTCTTAGACTAACAATAACATAATAGTTACATTTTATGCAAAACAATTACATTTTGGTCCAAAAAATTAAAATTCGAATTTGCAACCAAACAGCACCTTACTAAATGGATTAAAATGCAATTTTGAACAATCAAAACTTTTGAATTATAACAAATTAACCCCAATAATAATCATCATCTTCCTACCTTTCTTCTTCACCATTTAATTCTTTTTTGAAGTTTCTTCCTCCATGGTTTCTTCCTCCCTTTCTTCTTCTTCCTAACATCAATGGTTTGAAGTTTCTTGCACAATTTTTTTTTTTTTCGTTTTAGATCTGGAGCTAGAAGCTCCAGAATTGAGCTTCCGTGGCGGAAGCTGTGAGCTTCCGCCGTGGAAGTACAGAGCTTCCCAAGGCGGAAGCTCATGGCGGAAGAGCTTCTGCCATGGGAAGCTCTGTAACAGAGCTTCCATGGCCGCCATGGAAGCTCTGTAATAGAGCTTCCATGGCGGAAGCTCCCAGCTTCCGCCTGGAAGCTTGCAGAGCTTCCATGGCTTCTGCCATGGAAGCTGCCATGGAAGCTTGAGCTTCCATGGAAGCTCAAGCTTCCATGGAGGAAGAATTAAAAAAAAAAAAATAATAAAATTAAATAATAAAATTAAAATTAATTAATGTAATTATAATTTTATAAAAATGAATTTAAATAATATTAGTGGAACAATTAATGGAGGTTAAAAGATAAATTGAATATATAAAGTTGAATTAAAATAATAAAGTTATGATTATAAAGTAGAGGGGTTAAAATTGAATTATTAGATGTTGAGATACACAAATGCAAATTGGTAAGTTAAGGCTTGTTTGGTTATAATCATAAAAATTCGAAAACTTGATTTTTTGGACCTAAATGTAATTGTTTGTATAACAGGGTTTAAAATGTAATTAGAAACGCTTTGAGGGGTAGTAAATGTAATGCACCCTAAAATCAATTCTGAAAATCAATGGCAAACACTCACTAACTTAATTCCAGGAATCTATTCGGAACTGTCGTGCGGGTCCCTCAGATTGACCAGACTCTTGAATAAGCGCTATACGACACAACGAGCTTCTCCACTCACAACCAATTTAAGTTGATACTGATTTAGATTGGACTAGACCGAATCTGGACACGAGGGATCATTATTTCTCCTACCGTTCCATATCAATAATCAATACACCATCAACTTTTTTCTATATACAGGCTCCCGCCTCCCGAGTCCCGACCTAGATGGAATATTCGACGATCCGAGACGTAAATAGTTTCCATAATATTAATAATAAACTATATATATAGTTTTATAATATACTAGCACGAGAAACATGTAGCGTAGAAAGGACAAAGGGAGAGCGACGCACGGGATAAGTTTGGGGTTGCATTAATGTGGAACATGCTATGCGACGCGGCCCCCATGTTTTCTTTATCTTACCCATCTTCATCTACATCCTGCTAACTAGGCCCCAATCCAAACACAACCCAATTATTATTAATTTATTATTATTATTAATTATTTTTAATCATCAACAAAACCAAACGCTTTTTCTGTTTTCTTCTAATTTCTTCTCTTGTGCTGCTGCATTCTTCTGTCATTTATGAATTCCTTATTTCTCTGCATCTCCATACTTCTCTGAGCCAACCAGGTACCTTTTTCCTCCCTTTCCCTCCCAATTCTGCTCCTAAACTCACCTTATTCTATTCATCTTTAACCTGGCGTTCTTTTGTTGACCAATTTTGATCTTTCTGCTTGTTTATCTCATTGTTTATTCAAAACTACTGTTTGTTCTGGTATCGGTATGGTTTCTGCTTTCTTCCTTGATTATTCGATTTGTGTTACATTTGGTTTTCAATCTGTCCAGCTTTTTTCGTGTCTGTGTTTTGTTTTGGGATCTGGTGACAATAGGTTCCGTTTGTTTGTTGAATGATGTGTGTTGCTGTAACCGTTTTGATCACTTAATGAGCTGAAAATATGGTTTCTGTGACTGACATATGAGATAATGAGAATCACTTTCAATTGAGGATAAGATCACACAATAGGACGAGTGTTAAGTGATTGATGGGTATTGTTGAAAAGGTTTAGTTCACATAAGTGAGGATTACTTCTAGTGAATTGACACGGGTCTAAATTCGTTAGAGTTATCGTATACATGTTTGATCTAAGTAGTTTTATGTGTTCAACGGGAATTGGCTGGGTTTTGATGGGCTTATTGAATGTTACGGACGAGGTGAATGCATGAAATTTGGAAATCTGATTAGATATCTTGGTTCAATACTTATAGAGTCACAATTAGTGACGTGCTATCTTGTGGTATGTATGTAGTAAGGATGGATTGCTTGATTTGTTGATGTATACGGTCAGGAGATGAATGGGGTAGTGGGGAATAGTGGAATTAATTTTCTTGGTAGAGAACATTTTTACGGAGTTAATACATGAAGTAGTATGGGATGCAAATTACGGACTATTGATTCCTTTGATTTTATTTTTTGGTGTTTTTTTTGGATGCATACAAACCATAATAAAAACTTAGCTAGACGACAATCTGAATTTATGCCATCTGTCTCCATTGCACAGGTGCTACTTTAATTGCATAATCACCGACAAACCTTGCTGTCGGGCGTGGATTCAGTTCCCGTTTAGCCTGACATATGAAATCTAGTTAGCAAATGCTTGGATGAAATAGTCGTCATAGGTATTTAGCTCAACAACTTTTGGCGAGAACAGTTGGAGTTCCGATCTACTGCTGATTACTTTACATATATACATAAGCATGTGGTCTTTAGTTCTTCTGCTGAACAAACTTTTGAAAGCGGATGAAGGGAATTTGGAAGCTTCAGCCACAGGTCACACAGGTTTTGGTGAACCCTACACAATTCAGAAGTTATCCAACAATGATCAGCAGAAAGATTCTGTATTATCTCACTTTGTTGAAGTAAGTCTGTTCTTTCATATCCCTTGTCTTACGATGTGTTATTGAGAAAGCTGTTGGTAAGAGCAGTTCCAGATCTCCCAAGGTTTGTTGATTGAAATATGTTCATAATGCCAGATACCTCATATACACCAACAACACACGTGGGATTGTGGGCTTGCTTGTGTTGTAATGGTTTTGCGTGCCCTTGGTATTCAGGATTGCAACATTCAGGAATTGGTGGAGCTCTGTTGTACCAGAAGGTAGCTTCCCGCACGTAATTAGATATCATATTGATTCCATATATGTAGTTATGTACTCAATGTTATATTGAGTGTAGTTTAGTCAACCTAAACTCACAAGGATGAGTTTATCCTTTTCTTTTGCAATTGAATCAGATTAATCCCTTTTCATTTTTAAAGTGAGTGTAGACATAGTAATAGTGAGGATAAAATTAAAATATACTACTACAAAAACTTAGATATTAACAAATTTCCCTTCTTTTTGCTACAGCGTAAATATACCCGTGAAAAAATCAAGACTGCAAATAACTTTTAACAATTTATCCAACATCTAGCATCGGGGAAAATATTAAACAAGTATGTAGAGGAATGACTGGACATTGAAACACAGAATTAAGCTCATATAGCGACCTTCGACTGTGCAGAATGTTATATGCAATATCTTGTCTTTGGAATAAGTATACCTCATGAGCATATCTTTAAAATTACGACTGACAGCTGTATAGTGTAGTGTTTGGATATTTTTATAGTAATTTGATAACTGTAAGATTGTTCAAATAAGTGAATAACTGAAAAATGATGGCTTCTTTCATGTTGAGGAAAAAAAAAGAGTGAACAAAATAATTTTGATCCGTTAACTAACTTGCGAGTCTTCCCTTTTAATTATATTTTAGAAGTATAGAATTTTACTCTGATCATACTTGTATGTGTAAAATACTCCATCACTATTGATTTCTTAAATTCGTAGATTGGGATTGCCAGTAAATATTGCAGAAATCTATAGTTGAACTGTCAGATAAGCAATGTTCAGAATCCGCGACCCTTTTGGGCCCGTTACTATAGATGCACACTTATCCAGATAATGAATGCGTAATCACCCCATTTACGCACACTCTCCTCTGGGTGTTAATTTATTGCTTCCTATTATTTACATAGTCTCCTCTGGGTGTTAATATATTGCTTCCTATTATTTTCATTGTCAATTGGAATTACAGAACACTTTTTAAAGACATGAATGCTGCTTGTTTTGGACGTCTATATAACTAGATGCTTATACTAGTGGAGTAGTGGTGCTATCACCTATCAGGATTAGATGTTATGGTTGAAACTTGAAAGAAATGCACAAATTACAGTTGATTTGAAAGCTTATCTTAGTGTGTACTGTAAAATTTCTGTTTCAGTGTTTGGACTGTTGATTTGGCATATATCCTGCAGAAGTATTCTGTAACGTTCACTTACAGCACAGTTACACTAGGAGCCAACCCAGAATTTTCTGTCGAGACCTTTTACAAGGTAAGCTTTATTTTGTTTCTGTTCTTCTTTTCTGAGTTTTCCTTCAATTCATGTTGCTGCTTTCTTTCTGGTTAAGTCAGGCGTATCATTTAATTATAGTATGTGTTTATACTGCTCTACAGAGTTGGGCATTTAAAATCAGTAATCTTTTAATCCTACATTAGATCTTGCCAACTAACCGACACTGTTTCATGAATAAAAACAAGTTCAGAACATAGAGCTGTGCGCTCAGTTAGTATCATCAGTGGCATTCAGATGATGGTGGTTTCATAGTATGTTTTTATACTACTCTACAGAGTTGGGCATTTAAATCAGTAATCTTTTAATCCTACATTAGATCTTGCCAACTAACCGACACTGTTTCATGAATAAAAACAAGTTCAGAACATAGTGCTGTGCGCTCAGTTAGTATCATCAGTGGCATTCAGATGATGGTGGTTTCATAGAACTAGTTTCTGGTGAATGAAAATATCAGAGAAGTTGATTTTGGAAATAGCTATTTTAATGCCAAGGCTATTATTATCTTGCAGGAGCAATTGCCCCATGATGTAGTTCGAGTTAATATGCTATTCAGGGAAGCTCGTGAAGCGGGAATTCGTATAGAGGTACACTTCGATCCTCTAGTTTGATATATATTTTCCCACTTTCGTGTCTCAACA
>JAYMSL010005346.1:0-10190 GCA_036897195.1 Plantago coronopus
TACTCACAAATGATATTGCTAATAGAATTTAGAAATTCCTATTATTAAATATTATTACATCCGTTCTATTACAAACTTCCATTAAATTATATGTTATTAATAGATATAAGTTTACCTTGTTCTCTTATTCCCTGTTCTTTCTCTGTTTCACTTCTATTTAACTAAATTAATAATGTATTGTTGCATAATTTTTTGTGTAAGCTAGGTTATGAAAAATAAAAATTACTTAAAGATTAATACTTGTCACACCCCAAATCCAAAATTCTTTGGTACGACCGGACGTCTATCATGAGATGGGCTCACCCCAGTACGAAGCCTACTTTAAACAATAAATCCAACGTGAACGGTAATACGTACAGAACATCTAAAATCCTCAATACATTAAATAATAGTTTTTTTTTTCGAATATGTCAACTATACAAAAGCTTAAGTAAAGACATCAGTGTAAAACTTCACAGCAAAACAATCAAAACAACACTAATCCACAACTTCACCTCTCGACGATCTCGTCTCATCTAACTCCACTAGCATATTTCTCAAATCAACCACTTAAATCACTGAAAGGGGGAGTAAGTAGTAAGTTACAGCTTAAGGAAGAGCTATAACACGTAAGAGAATCTCATGACACTTTTACCAGATCAAGTAGAGGACATTTACATGCAACAGTCATACACCACAAAATGGTTTTCATAAAGTCTTTTTCAGGAATATTCAGAATCAGTTTAGAGCAATCAGAGCACCTCAAAACTGTCATAAACAACGTAGAACAATCTCAAACAATACACTGGGTTCAAACATATTACACTACATAATCAGACAGACAATTCACATAACAAAGGCTCACTTCTTTTCGAGTGCCAGAACCGAGACTCACCCTTTTACAGGTGCCAGAACAGAGCAATCACAACAGAATCACATAGGCAAAACATATTATTCTCCATGTACAGAAAATACAGTTTTCACAAATCACACGCATCATAAAAACAGTTTGGGCATTTTCACATACTTGATCCTCAGTGGAATTTAATATTACACCAAGTCCCATAACATGATATAATATTCACAGTTTGTAAAATATCAATAACTTGTAAAATATTGAAACAATACTTTATAAAGTAATTTGCAAAAATATAATTATAAAGTAAAAGTGTCACCAAAAACCCTTACCTCAAAGACGATACAAATCCACATATACATTCCATACGCCGTCAAAGTTCCACCAGTTTCCACGAACTCTCCAAAGTCACATCGAACCTCAAATCACCCGAGAACACGCTTACAACTCAGTCAAAACTCTAATTCACTTTAAAAGGTGGAAAAGGGATAAATTATAATTTTCTGGAGATAGGATAGTATTAATGTATTATTTAGGTTATCGGGTGATTCGGAAAATTTCCGGAATTAAAAGGTGGCTTAAACAAAAATGTTACAAAAATATATGTCTGATTGGTGTGGATTGAGCACAAGACCTCAAGCATAATCCTCCACAACACAAACCAACTAAGCTACCTCTAATTTTTTTTTTAATTATTGTGCCTGAACATGCTAATCTAACGGGCTGCCAGTTTGTTCAATAAATAATTCACAAATAAGGTTACAAAAATATGTTGTTGGTTAGGTATGAATCGTTTCCCTTCAAAAGTGCCAAGACTCTAAGACTCAACAACGGACCAACTAAACTAGAAGATCTTCATAATATACTTCTGCCAGAAAACGTATACATTTGTTCTATTTTCTGCAAATTAACCTCAAGTTTCTGATAATTTTCAGTAAGTCCTTGAACGTACAAGAGCCCCTTATGTTCGAATTTACTTTTCATAAAACATCATCCCAATAATGTTAAACATCGAGAACAGTCATCAATTTCGTCCTCTAATCTGCTCCAAATTAAGCTTCCCTTCGCATCCATAACCTCCCAAACTCCAGCTCAACATCAACCGCACTAACCCCCTGTTCCAATTCAAGGTTTTCAATTCAAGTTTCTTCCATTTGAAGTCCAACAACATGTTATTAATTCGAAATCCATAATCCCCTCCACAAGGACTTCGAAACGACTCAGGCTCTGTTCTTTTCAACTTAAGTTCAGATCCATTCAGTTCAGTTCAGATCCATTCAGATTTGGTTAGTTCAAATTTGTACTTAACTTCAGATCCATTAAGTTCAGTTCAGTTCCGGAATTCTCAGCTGAAAAGATCAGAGCCTCACTTATGACCAAAATCGAACAAGAAAGGAAAGAAGAAGCGGCAAAAATGAAAGATGAAATGACAAACTTGATTTTCTTCACTTGCTTGGTGGTAATGGCAGCTAGATGGAGAGGAGTAAGGAAGAAAATTAGCAAATGAAACCCTAATGGTGTTTTTTAGGTTTATCTATCAGGTTTATCAACCCTAATGGGTTGAGGCCACAACTTTAGTCCAACAGAAGAGCCCAAACCAAAAAGAAAGGCTTAACAAGTCCAATATCCAATAGGAAAAAGTCCAATAATCCTCCGAAGCCTAAACGATGAACCTACCGAAATAAAAATCCCAGGATATTACCGGACTGATTGTCTCTCATTTAACTAGATGAGTTTTTTCGATTTAGTTTGAGGAATAATGGGAGGTATTAATAGAGTTCGAGAATTGTGTTTGACTTAAGTTAAGAACTTTTAGGGTTTTTTTATGATAAATAATAGTAGAGGTGTAAGAAATGTGAAAAAGTGGGGTATGTGTAAGAATGTGTAAGCGTGTGAAAAGATAAATAAAATTTCAAATATAGAAAGAGAGTGAAATGAGTTGACTAATTTAATAAGCTAATATAGTTGAGAGCAAAGCCAAAATCCATCATAAAACTAATAAGACGACCTTAACATTAGTTTTCAAAATGAGATCGAATCAGTCCTTACAATACTCTTCATAGTAATAATATGATTCTCATTCAATGAGTGAAACAGTAAACTTCAGAAAACTGAATATAAAAACAAAATAAAATGGGAAACAAAATGAAAAAAAATAAAATCTGAGACTACTCTTTAGCCTTGGAGTTGGTTGACACCCCCTGTTCAAGCTTGGAGTCGGTTAACGTCCCCTCTTCTTCAACCTTGGAGCTGGTTGATGTGCCCTCTCCAATTGACAGTTTTTCCCCGCGAACAGCTGCTCCCGGATGATCACATTCGAGCCATTCTATTAGTTCCTTAAACTGTTCCTCATTCATATCTTCCACAGCCGGGTCCTTCCACAGTCCTTCTACTCGAGCTTTTTCCTCGTTCTCTTCCAACCTTTTGTTCCTATCAAGCTCAGCAGCAATTTGATCTTTCACAACGAGATGCATCTGTTCCTGCTCTTCTTTTTTTTCACGATCAACGTAATCCCTAGCTTGTGCATGAGGATTCTGCTCAGCGTTAGGATATTCGTATCGTTCAATAACTGAACCCATGGAAGGGGAAAAAAAAGAATGCGGGGCATCTTTCTCGGTGAACATTATAACACCGATATCTGCAGAATAATTACTGCAGTACTTGTTTGCCTTTTTGAATAAGCCATTACGGCGTTTTGAAAACGTCGCATACATAGCCTCTTGTTGCTCTATAGGCTGCAGCGGAGCTTTAGTCTCTTGCTGCTCTACAGGTTGCAACGGAATCAAGTCACGACCTTCTTGAGCCATGATAATTTGATCAAATAATTGAAAACAAATTTGTTTTTATGTAACTATATAGGAAGCAAAGATGTTGGTTGAGTGATTATATTTTCATATGGACGGAGGTATTTATAGTAGAGAATAGTCGAGTAGATGTTGAATATTCTCTTATACTTTCTCAGTATCAATCTCAGTTTCCTACTTTAATTTTAAAGTCAACACTTTTCCCACTTTGACTAAGAATTATTCATAAATAATATTGGTAATAAAATTTCGATATTCATATTATTGTATATAAATGTTTAGATTTTCATTATAAAAAATTTTCCTACTTAATTTGACTTTTCTAGTCAACACGTTTCTAACTCCGACTAAAAATTACACATACTGGTAACAAAATTAAGAAATTCATATTATGATATATTAATGTTTATATTATCATTATACAACTTTTAAAGAAAATTGGAATAATTATATATAACTAATTCAAAAATCAAAGTTACACATTGCTCACGAGATAAGCTAGTCAAAGTGGGAAGATTAAAGGTGGGGTACATTTTTTACACAAAGGTTGGATGACTCAAATTAGAAAGGTCGTGAATGCTAAGTAGATACCCCGTCATCTAGTATGTGTTTTAAGTGAGCTAAACCAAGTGACAAGTGAAGAACTACCCCCAAGAGGAAGGAGATATATATCTTATAGCTCGAGTAAAGTTCTCAACATCTAATAGATGATGTTTCCTCTTGGGTTTAACTTACCGCTACCTAGTGTGAGCAATCAGATAAATTCAAGGAGGCTTAAAAAGCCCAGTATGCGTACAACTTCACCTATCAAGGTCAATTTAAAAAGATTACAACACATTCTCCATATTGACTACTACAAGACCAGTAGTAGTGCACGTGACGGGCACACCAAAGAAATCCATAATGACATACAAATTCTACTTTGACATAATTAGACTTAGGGACTACCATAAGATAAAAATACAAAAGACTAAGTAGTAGCAGCGTAAGAGCTTTCACAGTCCAGGGATGTAAAATCACAACAATGAGATTCACTCAAACAAATACCAAGATTAGTGAAGCACAGCACTACCATTTCTTTAAATGGCAAATCTTACTACTACTACCACCACCACCACCACCACTCCTACGTCACATTCTGACCACACCCATACCAACCTTATAACTCCAATCTAAACCTCTCTTTTACTACTCCGACTTCCTTACCACACTTGGCCACCCTTATATCTCCAACACAACACTTCCCTTAAGACATCAAAATATGAGAGACACCCATTAAAAGCAATACAAAAGGATTCTAAGATTAATTTTCTACTATTTTGCTTGATACTCAACATCCTCAAAAGGTGGTTGTATTTGTTACAGTCAAAGATTAAGCTCTTCCAGAGATCACCTTTCCACACTAGGAAAGGCCTTCCATGCAGGCCTGAAACTGAGTCTGTCCTGTTCCAACGATAATAAAGTGCTCTAAAATGAGCAGTATTTCTTCAATTTAATTTCCTTTATCCCTTGTTCCATGAGAACAATACAGTTTGATAAATTGCATACAACATTGAATTGAACATCAAGAAAATTCTGAAATATAGAAACTATACAACCTGAGAGTTCTGAATATAACAGAAAAAAGGAACTTTGGATACACGTTCTCCTTAAACTTCAACAAAATCATGTGCACAACTTTTTCTCTGGACTCCATCCAGGAACTATATGCCTACTTCACTAAACAATTTCTTTTTTGTGCTCTACAAAAATTTTCCCCTTCATCTTCCTCCTTTTTATGGAGTCCTTTTTTCCTTTTCTTTTTTAAATATTTTTTTTCTTTTCTTTTAGACTTCTTTTTTTTCCTTTAATCTGTTTATTTTTTCAACTCCAGCTTCCTCCCTTGTATCATCCATTATTTCTAAAATCATTCTCCACTTTCCAAACATCACACACAGTCGCAGATTATCAAGGTAGATTAGAACTAAGTCATCATTTCTCAACACAGTTTGACACCAGACCAGATCAGAGACACAAAACGCACCAAAGCGGAGTATGATCATATGCTAATAGAAAGAGAGGAGAAACCAAAAAGGAGAGAAGGAAAAAAGAATATTATAACTTTGGTCAGTAAGTTACTAGTGCAATTAGAAAGGGTTCAGAACGAAATTTACTATTTCCCCTAAAGTTAGAGTGTTGAATAGGTAGAGAGCATGGACCATATCAACCAGATTAATCATCATTTTCTATTTTAAGTTCATAGCTATACTTACAGAGTTATTTATCCATTGGGATATCAATGCTCGTTTGCTTTCTGCAAAAAAAAAAAAAAGACACTAGAAAAATTGTTTTACAAGTCATGGCAGTCATTAGAATTCTGGAAAAAAAAACATTCTTGACATATTAGAGTACATTATCATGATCAACCTGGCACCTTGTGACAAAGAGCTAAAGGACCAACCCCTAAGTTTTTGCCTAATTTTGAACTAAGGGTTCAAATATTGTGTTTTCTTTTTCTTTTACTTTTATCCTTTTGAAATTAGACCACACAAGTAATTAAAAGGAAGGTTCATGGTCTGCATTTCCTACAGAGTAGAGACTTAAGTTGGCTTGGCTCTCTTTCCTACAAAAAAAAATCACTTTTGAAAATTTATTTCCTGACCAGCTGCTTTCTCAAAATGCATGCAACACGATTTTTTTTTTTCAAAATGTTTTCCTTAACACCATTGCCGGAAATGATGTAGTCATCAGCAAAGACTAAATTAGAAAATTTTAAGTCTCTAGAAACATTATAGTACGACCAGGATTTGATTCAAACAATTTATTTAAAGAGTTTGAAACAAATTCCTATAACCACAAAGAGGGATGGATTAGGGGATCTCCTCGCAGTGACCCTATTATCTTATGATCAATAGCTAAGGTAAGTTCTTGAGTTAGCAAAATATATTTAGAAATAGCTCTTCCCTTAAAAAAAAACCACTTTGATTTCCAGATATCATTAGAGGGAGTTGAACTGCGAATCTGTCATTTAGAAGTTTATAAATTTATTTTATTTTTTGAGCAGGTTACTAGACAAGATTATGGGCCTAAAATCTACCCAAGTTTCATGATTTGATTTCTTAGTGTAAGTGTGGACTTTTTCCAGGTTTAGCCAACCAGAGTATCAGGTTGGCTCAACCAAGATTGTGGTTCAGGCAACCACACAAGTCCAGCCCTTGACTGACATGATTAAGAGTTTTGCCACTTTCCAAACACTAGAAGATATTCACAGAAGATCTTGTGAAGGACTTTAAGGAAAAGAAGACTGATTTGGGAAGACTACTTGAAGAGGGATTCTACAAGAAGTCTTAAGTATGGCAAACACAATCCTATTAGGATTCTACCAAACTAAGGCGGCGATAAGACTCTATATGTAGGGACTTAGTTTGTTCATTGTAAATCATGCAGACTTTATATCTTTAAGGCTTTGCATATTGTTCTTAGTCTTTATTTTGTCTAGATAGAGTGTTAGGAGTTTAAGATTCATTCTTGTAACTCATACTATCAATCTAGCTGCTTTAGCACGTTTGTGCTTCTGGGTGTGACTACATCCTGATAAATTGTTGTGTTCTTCTTGCATGATTTACTGCTTTATAATCATTGTTCTAGCAAGTTTAACTGAGTTAAATCTGTTAGGTTGTTACTTAGGTTGAGTCAACCACGTAGACAACCTAGGTTGTGTTAGGCTGAATACCTTAAGTATTCTGCAGAGTAATTAGATCTGGGAAGTGCAACACTTTCACTGTCTATTGACGTGCTGGACTGCGACTTCTTCGAACTTAGCAAACAGACTCCGAGTTTCAGCATATATGTCGCCCAAGGGTGCAAAAGGTTGAGGTGCTGAGGTTAATTGCTTAACCACAATCTGACTATCTCCTTCCAAGACTATCTTTCCAAACCCCATGTCATGAGCCAGGCGCAGTGCCATCCTAGCTGCATATAATTCGGCCGCCTCGACATTGTGGGTCGTTACCGATTTCTCTCGTTTCCACACCAGTATAAAACCCGTGTGATCTCGGATGGCTACTGAGATAGTCGTGCTACCATTAGGCTTTCTCCAGCAGTTCAGCCTCAACTTGGAGTTCAACTCTGCCACGTCAGCATTCTACTAAATCTCAGCTCCCAGTACAAATAAACGCTCCAGCAGTTCAGCCCCTCTCATCCCCACATTTTAATTTCTTTTCTCATTTTATTATAAATTTAATTATCATTTTCTTTTAAAAGTCATTGTACATAATTAAATAAAATATTAAACTATTTAAATAACCAAAGTATATTATCTCAAAATAAATTAAAATTAATATTTAAAAAATGAAAGTAAGAAGCATATATTTATAATACATAATGATTTTTATTTCAGAAAAAAAAGGAAAATTATTGGAAAGTCTAAACTTATTAATAAACAGAAGATAAAAAGGGACGGAAAAGGTTCGAACCTGAACCTTATCGTTTGATATGCATGCATCAAACCACTTGAACAACTACACCTTCTGTGATATATTTCAAGACAGAAACTAAATATAGAAACGAAACAGACAATAAAAAAATTAAAAAAAAAGAAACAATTGTGTTGAGGCACGCCTGAAAATCTCAGGCCACCTCAACGTTGCGCTTTGTTGAGGCGCTGCTGGAGCGCCTCAACACAGCGCTCAGGCTCTCTTCAGCCTTTGTTGGAGAGAGCCTTAGTTGCGGAGACGGCTGCATCAAAATTAAGTTTCTTCCAACCCTCCTGTGGTAACTCCCATTTTTGCTGAGTTTGCACACAGCGCGCAACAGCAGATTCAGTAGACGGACTGTCTATACCTCGAAGAAATTGGATATGAGCCTGAACCGATTGAACAAACTCCATAGGACAAGTCTGCACTTTATCATGTTTAACCTCTTTTTGATGGGTCCATAATTTCCAGCAGAATATCACAAATGACTCAAACTCCTCGATAGTAAACTTGCTGCGAATTGTCATAATCCATTCGCAAACGTGTTGTGATGGATTAGAAATTACCTGAACAGGAAAAAGAGCCAATGCCCAGCATTGCCTAGCAAAGTGGCAGTCTCTCAAGACATGTAAGGTAGTTTCCTCTACGTCTTCGCATACTAAACAACCCGCAGAGATCGATACATGCCTGCGATGCAATTCACTATCAGTAGGGAGTATGTTGCAGAGGGTATGCCACAGAAAATGCTTTGTTTTGCCCGGAATTTTTAAGCGCCAAATAAAAGACCAGTTGTGAGGCAGGGCAGTAGAACTCGACGCCTGTTGGGCTTGCTCTGGTGCCCGGCGGATCTTCATGGCGTGGTGGTACCCTGTACGAACGGAATAGACTCCGTTTTTTGTGTAACTCCAGATCATGGTATCCATTACCCTACCATGAGGAAGGGGAATCTTAAGAATCTCTTCAACATCATCCTGCCAAAAAAATAGATGAAAGCATAGAAATGTCCTAGGTATGAGTATGAGAGTTAATGAAAAAAGAAACAGTGAGTGGGTCAGTGAAAGGAAGAGCAGGAGTTTTGGGCTTAAAGGAAGAGTGACCCGGAATCCAGTTATCCTTCCACACCTCAACACTTTCCCCGTTTCCTATTCTCCAATGCAGGCCACTTTTTACCAATTCAATCGCTGAAAAGATGCTCTTCCAGGTAAAGCTGGAATTGCTTTTGTGGCTAGCTTGGAGAATATCACAATTATGGAAATACTTAGCCTTATAGACTCGACTAAGTAAACTGTCCGGTTCCGTCATAATTCGCCAAACCTGTTTACCAAGAAGAGAGAGGTTAAAAGAGCGGAGATCTCTAAAACCAAGACCACCCTCTTTTTGCTCAAAGTAAGTTTATCCCAGTTAACCCAATGCATTTTATTACCCCACCAATAATTCTTAATAATGGACTCAATATCCTTCAAAAGGAAGTCGGGAAGTTTGAAACAACTCATAACATAGGTAGGAATAGTTTGTAAAACGGATTTAATAAGGACTTCCTTTCCCGCTTTAGAAAGCAATGTTCCTTCATATGCTTGAGTTTTTTTCCAAATCTTTTCCCTAAGCCAACCAAACACTTCACCCTTGTTTTTCCCATGGTAGTAGACAAACCCAAGTACTTTTCGTGTTTATCAACCACCTGCACACTAAGAATATTTTGGATACGAGCAATACAATCAGAGCTAACATTACGACTAAAAACCACATTAGACTTCTCTAAATTAATAATCTGACCGGACCCTCTACTATAAATATCTAAGGTACTTATAATAGCATGGGCAGCTTGCTCGCTAGCCTGACAAAAAATCATAGTATCATCGGCGAAAAGAAGATGGGAGATCGACGGAGCACTAGGACTCACTTTGACCCCTTTCAGATCGCCTCTATCAACCGAACTAGCTAACAGAGAACAAAGAGCTTCAGTGCAAAATAAAAACAGATAAGGAGAGAGAGGGTCACTGATGAACCGTCGTTACACTCTCACCAAAATAATATTTGTATTCTGCTAAGATTAACCTAATGCAATTCTAAACTAGAACAGCGGTAAGGTAAACCCCA
>JAYMSL010005347.1:0-10190 GCA_036897195.1 Plantago coronopus
ACCGAATTATCAGTAGTAAAACAGCGAACAGAAACCAGGTTTTTTTATAAGATTAGGAGCATGCAAGACATTCTTAAGTGATAAAGATCTGTGTTCATTAGGGAGGGATGTGTGACCATAACCACAAATAGGAATTGATTGGCCATTGACGACAATAATACCACGATTATGATGACTCAAATTAAAATAGGACGGAAGATTACCTTGAGAGGACGTCATATGGGACGTTGCACCCGTATCCATGTACCACTGTTGGTCTGGAGCTGCCAATGTCATCGTATAATCATCACTAACAGCTAATGACTGTTTTGGCGCGATCAAAACTACAGAGGGTGAGGCTTCAGACAGAAGTAGTGAAAATATTCAGGTGAAACAACAAAAAGATCTTACGTGGTGGGGGAGCAGTCAAGAGACCAAAGTCCTGCAAGCCTCTCATCCTGGGCAGTGCACTAGGACTATCATCATCTCCACTCACTTGACTTTCTTCTCTGCCTGTCTCTACACGTAGATGAAGATCAGTCACACTCTTCTCTGTAAACCTCTCAGACATCTGATCTGTTCTAGGGTTGTTTTGATTTCCACCTCCTTTTTCCAAGTGCTCTACAGAATTGATGGCATCTGTTGACTTTTTGTACCTGCCGTTAGATGGAAATCCTACTTTACCATACTTCTTCTCCAACATTTGTCTCTCCAGTTCCAAAGCATGCAATATTGCATCTTCACGCCTTGCATATTTTTCTCTCTTTTTTGGAGGCATGCCCTGAGCTGCCTCAGCTCTTTCAATGCATTCATCAAAATCACCACACCGAAAAGACTTCACACGTTTTGATTTCTCCAAATTGTACCAGTCTCTGGTAAGACAAACAAACATATTGATGCCTGAGAGATAGAAAAACAGGAAAGGGAGGTCTCACTTTGCAGCACCTATAGCTAAAAGAATCACTGTACAAATTACCTTTTCAACCCAAGTTTTTTTACAACATACGCCTAAACTCAATAAGAAACAAACCAAGAGGCAAGATCAAACACATTTCGTTGAGTTTTCTTGTCCAACAGTGACACAATGCAATGCAGAATATAAGCCACAACAAGCCGCTAGAATACAAAAACCGAAAACAGAAGACATTATTATGTTACGAGCATAACAAGAAAAGGCCACTAAGCTAGTTTAGCAACTCAATTCAAGTGCCAGTCTACAACTCTTTGGTTCAACATAAACCACTCCTATCTGTCCAACCATACAATCCAACGATCACTACGAGAAATTAGATGAAAAGGAGTATGCAAGCAAGTTCTCTATCAAAACCAGAGACACAAGTTTGTAAATGCTTAAATATTGTACATGAGAAATAATATAGTCAAGAGATTGCCTCCCAATACACATTTCCATGTGCGAACAATGCCATTTAGCAGATTAATTCTACGAAATCCCAAAGAATTGGTATTGCTCTTAACATAGAAATATCTAGCACAGGAAAGAGTTTCCTGTCCTATGGATGAACACTTAGTTCAGCCTGGAGTGACCATAAAGAAGATGACATATATCAATTAGTAATTGCAACAAGTAAAAACCCAGAAACGCAAACCGTCAGAAATGTTGTAGAAATGTTTAAGCAGAAATGGAATTTTACACTACAGTTATCAACTTACACACTGGCATCTTCCCTCCCAAGAAGCTTGACAGGAGTTCCAGAACGAGGAGACGTTATAAGTGAGGAAGAAAGGTCATCCGGGCCAAGTATCTTCCCCGGCCACCACGACCCATTTCGCCTTCGAACCCAAACTATACTCCCTACACTACAATCAACTAGTCCGCCTCCTGCTGTCGCTTCCGAGTCCACCATTTCTTTCTTCTTCACCAGTTTTGGTTCTGTACACAGATTCTTTACCGTGATGTATGTATGTATGTATAAACGAAATGAGGTTACTTGTACTACAGAAATCCTATTTATTCATCCAAACAGACTCAATCAGTGCTGAGAGACTTGAGAACAGAGGAGAGACTATAACTGATCTGAGATAATTTTAAAGTAATGTATCCGGCCAATAGACTATGAAAAATGCAGTAACGAAAAACTGAAAAACTGAGACAATTGCAGAAATCGATCAATTAATCAGAAGACGTCACCGGGAAGCAGCTGATTGATTCGGCAGGCTTCAATTGGTCAACCAGCTGAAGGATTGGAGAGAGAGAGAGGCGGCAATTGGAAGAGGAGAGTGAAAGCGACGATCTGAGCGATGTAATTTGGTGGTATGAGTATGAAACTAGGTTTAGGGTTAGGGTTTCCATTCAGGAATAATTTTAGGGAAGAAACTCATATGTTGTTGGATTGGATACTTGGTAAAACAGAGGTGGGATTAA
This sequence comes from Plantago coronopus, assembly GCA_036897195.1. Taxonomy (NCBI): domain Eukaryota; kingdom Viridiplantae; phylum Streptophyta; class Magnoliopsida; order Lamiales; family Plantaginaceae; genus Plantago; species Plantago coronopus. Next base: position 2,363 of record JAYMSL010005347.1, read on the forward strand.
TTCAGTAAATTGATTCAAAGAAAAAACAAAAAATTAAATTTCTTTTCTTTTCGTCTCGAGAAAATGTGGGTAATTGCTTAGGTCATTGTTTGGTTGTATATGTATCGTGTGTTGTATGTATAGGTGAGTCCTTGGTGTTTGTGCATGCTGACTCAGTGAGTCCGTCAACACACTCAGTAGTATAGTTATTAGTGGATAAACAAATTGGGATTTTCTATCGTAATTGAAGGTCGCCTTGACTAACTTTAGTCACATATTTTAAACCATTAGATTTGCAATCTAACGGCTTAGATTGAATGGTCAGTTACTTGTTGCACTAACTATCGCTATGAGTGTTATTGTTGTCGATCCATGTCACTTTAAATCGAATATTATAAAAAAAATTATTATAAGTAACAATAATTTTTTTTAGGAAATTATATAGTTATAATTATTTTAAAAAAAACATATTAAACATGTTGATTAGAATTCCCTAATTATATAACATTCATACTTCTTTATTAACCTTGCCAATATAGTTTTATTTAAAATATTTAATTTCTTAATGAGAAAATTAATTAAATTTTACATTACCAAATATGCAATAAGTAGCAAGTTAGAGCAACACCACCATGTGTGATGCATTAACAATTTACTGAAGTTGGCAATAGCCTGACTGAAGTGAGTCAGGGCGACACCTTGACTGACGATAGAAAACCTGAAATAAAATTTCATAAAATATAGTTTACGTTTACTTTCTCCGTATATTAAATTTCTCATTTGCAATTTTGAGCATCCCTTTTTAAACTTCTCATTTTTATTTTTATACATACTACTTCCACTATCAATAATAAACATATTCAAAATTAATCATTCAACTACCTTTTCAACCCACTAACAATAATATAAACTTCTCATTTTTATTTTTATACATACTACTTCCACTATCAGTAATAAACATATTCAAAATTAATCATTCAACTACCTTTTCAAACCCACTAACAATAATATAAGTATTTACTTTTCAAACCCAATAACAATTAATATATTTAATTTTCATTTCCACTACCAATATTCTAATCAAAATACTACTTCTCTTATTTTTTTATTCAAAGTCAAATAAAAAGTTTAATATGACACGGAGAAAATACCATTTTCAATTTATATATGACAAATTCTATACAAAACTTCTATACACGAAACAGTTTTTATACTCCAGTCAATTTTCCACCAGAATTTCGCGCCTTCCAGGCCAATCTGACAGCAACTTCCACCTCATCTCGATCTCATACTTCAAACTTAAAGTTCAAAAATTAATAGGATGCGCAGTAAAAAGCCCTACTAACCTTTTCTCATTACTTCTCTCACTTTTCCTCTCGGCCTGTCTCTGCACACAGAACATCTACTGAATACGCTCACAATAGAGTTCGAAAATTTACAATTGCACAAGGAAATACAAAATACAATGACATGAGCAGGGAGTTAATATGGATTGATTTTACGAACTGAATTCCTACCTTTTCCAAATTTTAAATAAAACAGCAGAAACAAAAATCTTCTTCTACAAGTCTTGTTTAGTCTGGTGCAACTGAGCGTTTGTAGTAGCTATAGCAGGTACAATTATGCTTCTCCTACAAATTTACATGCCTAAATCGACCAACTAGATTCTACAATCATCCACGCCCAGCAAAGGATGTTATTGATGGCGACCGATCAATTTCTCATGTAATCTACTGAATACCAGCTTCACCGGTATACAAGCAACAGCAGTTGGTACAGTTTTGATAAGCCCATCAACTTGGTCACTGATTCCGCCACAAGCCAGATTTCTATGATGTTTCAGTTCCAACGGAATTGACGAAAGTGTTCTTATCTTCTGCTTGGAGGATGGACACGTCTTCTTCAGTGAGTTTCCTGAAAATCCAAGTTTTTTGTTTTCATCAACATATCGAGGCCTAGGCACCCGGGACTTGGCTGTCCTACGTCTGGTCCTCCATACTGGGCGAAGTGCAGTGGAACACTCCAACGATTCAGGGGAAAAGTAACCGGCTGCCTCTAGAAGTCTGTCAGTGGCCCCTCTTTCAAGAGCTTCAATTTGAATAGGATGACCAACTATTGGATGTCCATTCAATTTGCTTGTTAATGAAATCATTGGTACGTCCCTGGGATAGTTGTTTAATTTAACTTTCAAATCCACATCTACTAGCATGATTCTACTGTCGATATGTTGCCTGCTATCAAAAACAGAGTCTTCCCGATACTCTCTCATGCTAGACTTGCTATTCCAGGTTCGACCGTTGACCTTTGAAACTGTTGTCTGCAACATAGAGGGCTGAACTCGGTTTACATGTGATGAATCCCCAGAATCATATTGTGGATAAGCATATCTACTCTTCTTTGAACATGATGAAACTTTAGAAAGCTCTTCTCCTGACATATGTGTAAACAGAGCCAGCATCACTAAAAGGTAATGAATGGTTTGCAGCAATTTTAATATGAAAGACCATTAATCATAAAACCAGATGGTGACCCAAGACATAAGTTGTGGAAAGAAGCAGGAAAATAGAAAAGGAGCTTACGTGGTGGGGGAACAGTCAAGAGTCCAAAGTCCTGCAAACTTCTCATCCTGGGTAGTGCACCGGGACTATCATCATCTCCGCTCACTTGACTTTCCTCTCTGCCTCTTTCTACGCACAGAAGAACATCCGTCACACTCTTCTCTGCAAGCCTCTCAGAGATCTTATCAGATCCAGGGTTGTTTTGATCTCCACCTCCTTGTTCCAAGTGCTCTCTGGAAGTGATGCCATCTTTTGACTTTTGGTACCTACCATTAGAAGGATATCCTAGATTCCCATACTTCTCTAACATTTGTCTCTCCAATTCTAAAGCATGCAATATTGCATCTTCACGCCTTGCATATTTCTCTCTCTTCTTGGGAGGAAAGCCCGGAGCAGATTCAGCTCTTTCAATGCATTCATTAAAATCACCACACCGAAAAGACTTCACACGTTTTGATTTTTCCAAATTGTACCAGTCTCTGGTTAGGCAAACAAATAAATCAGTTTGTGAGAGAGCAAACTGGGGAAGGCATTTGCAGGCATCATAGTCCAATAGAAATAACTGCCAGATTAACTTCAACATAAAATTTATTCACAACACAAATCTAAAATAAATGACAATCAGGACAATCAGATCAAAACCAGACACATATTTTCATCTTATAAAGTGCACACAGACTACTTCAAAAGAACATGAACTTCCAGCATTGTTTGGTTAAGTTCTCTGGCCCTACAGTGACTAAATGCAGAACATAAGCCCCTATCAGCCTCAAGAGAAGGTATGAAAGTATTATGAACATAACAAAAACAGACCACTAATGTGAGTTTGACAACTCAATTCAAGTGCTCTAGAAAGCTCTTTGGTCAATATAAAGCACTGGTAACCACATTAGCATACCCTCGAACGAGCATTATAGCAAAAAAATGATGAAAGAGGCTACCCAAGCAAGTTCTCTATGAAAAAGAGAAGCAGATGTTTAGAAATTCTGACGAATCGTACATGAGAAAGATGATGTATATAACAGATTGTCTCCAGAACACATTTCCATGAAAAGAACAATGACATGCAACAGAGATGAGAATCTGAAAAAAAAGGATTTGCTCTTAGCGTAGATATCTCTGGTTGAATAGGGGGGAGGGGTTTCCTGTCAAATGCAGGAACAGTTAGTTCAATCCAGAACTGACAGTGAAGAAATCTTCACATAGCAATTAGTAATTGCACCGGGTAACACAGAAAGACATACCATCAGCAGATCAGTTATACAGATGTCTGACCACAAAATGAGATTTCACACTACAGATGACAACTTACACAATGGCATCTTCCCTCCCAAGAAGCTTGACAGGAGTACCGGAATGAGGAGATGTTATAAGTGACGAAGACAGATCATCTGGGCCAAGTATCTTGCCTGGCCACCATGATCCATTTCGCCTTCGAACCCAAACTAAACTCCCTACACTACAATCAACTATTCCACCTGTTGCTGCTGTTGTTTCTGAGTCTACCATTTCTTTCTTCTTCCCAATTTTGCTTCTTGCTCTCTATACACAGAACATTTTTCAAAGAAAAAGTTTCAGGTATAGACGAAAAATGGGGTTACTTGTACTGCAGAAATCCAATTTATCCATCCGAATAAACTCAATCAAGCAATAATTTAAGTGCTGAGGCAGTCAAGAACAGAGCAGAGAGGCTACGACTGATCTGACATAATTTTATTCTACCGTATCCAGGCGATAAACTATGAGCAATGCAGTTATGAAACACTGAAAACTAAGAGAATTACAGAAATCGATCAACAAATCAAAATAAGTCACCGATAAGCAACTGATTCATTCGGCAGGCTTCAATTGGTCAACCAGATGAAGGATTGGAGATAAATAGAGGCGGCAATTGGAACAGTGGGGTGGAAGCGACGATCTGAGCTATGTAATTTTGGTGGTATGAGTATGAAACTAGGTTTAGGGTTAGGGTTTCCATTCAGGAGTAATTTTAGGGAAGAAACTCATATGTTTTGGATCCTTGGTGAAACAGGAGTGGGGATCGATTCTCAGTAAATTGATTCAAAAAGGAAAGGGAAAACCAAAACAGCAAAATTAATTGCTTAGGTAATTGAATTGAATCCAGGGCTAGACTTGTGACTTTGTTAGGCCCTTGTTAGTTTGTACTGGTATGGTATACTAGTAGTGTCAAGACTCATCAGGTATGTAATTAAAAGCCGTCGGGTCGACCCGGGTAACCCACGACCCCGGCACCTATTCGGGTAAAATACCAAAAGACCGGAAAAACCCATGACCCGTAAAAAAAAAAATCGGTAAAAACTCGGGTCGGGTTTTTATTGGTTGACCCAGTTATGTATTAAAAAAATGTTTGAGCTTTGTTGCTTCTATTATGAAATTAGACTACTTGAAATCTTGCTATCATTATTTATTCAGAGGTGCAAATATGAGCACGTTGATGTTGTATATATATCATATACTCCCTCCGTCCGCCCAGAAATGCACCATTTTGCCATTATAGGCGTCCGCCCACAAATGCACCGTTTCTAACAATGAAAAGTTTTTATTACTTTTAAATCACACACTCCTACCCCACTTGTACTATATATAAATATACTGCCACAATTCAACCCCACTTGTACTACTTTACTTTTCATTTACTACTCCAATATACCCCACCTGTATTATATATCAATATTTTACCCACTTCCTTAAATATTGTGTTCAAAAGCAAATGGAGCATTTGTGGACGGACGTAGAGAGTGTAGGTAATGATATTTATATATACAATTTGCATACTTTATGTGTTGTCCGGGTCTACCTGGGTCCGGGTTTCAAAACATAGCTCATCACACACCTAGTTGTTTTGTGTGAAAATAAGGTTGTTGGTGGTAAACCCATGGTTCAAGTGGTTAGCCGAGTGAACCAGTTTTCGTGACTTTTCAGTCAATTCATGGTGAACAGGTTCAATTGGTTAAAGGGCAATGGGGTTTTGTGTTGAGGAGTTTGTGTGGTTGAAGATGGCATTGTACACGCTGGGATTTGTTAGTCGGATCTCTTGACTACACTTTTCTTATCAAATTTACTGATACAATGGTAAAAATCAGGGTAGACAAGTATTGAACCACACCCGTTAATAATCCGCCTACCCAAAACCAAACCTATTTGGTAGGTTGTGGAATATCCAAACCGGAATAAGTTATGGATGTAGATCCATTTATTTAACCGGATGATGCTACTTGAACCGAATTTTAACATGTATTGGACTCGGCTCGTTCAATAATTAAGGTAAACGAGCTAAGTTTGAGCTTCAGTTTATGTTCGTAACAGTTTATTAATTTTGAAACCTATACCGGAGCCTACTGCCAATTGATGAGACTGTAAACCCATGCAAGGAGCAGACAAGATTAGTTTTACTAAGGCTCTCTTTATCAATTGAAAATTTATGAACTGAACTGAGGTGTATAGAACTGAACTGAATTACAAAATTTCACTAATCGAATCTTAATTGAACTGAATTGATCCGAACGTAACTGAATGGAGTTGGACTTAAGTTAATCCTAACGGCCCGTTTGGTTGGACGTAATACCGGTATTGAAGGCGATTCCAACTTCGAACTCTTTAACTGAATGGAGTTGGACTTAAGTTAATCCTAACGGCCCGTTTGGTTGGACGTAATACCGGTATTGAAGGCGATTCCAACTTCGAACTCTTTGGTTGGTAGGAAAATTGACAAAACAATAACCTGTTTTCATTTCGTACAAAAACTCCGAACCCAAGCCTATCACCTAATGAGTTACCGGCACTTGTTTTTAGTGAAAAACCGGTATTCGTGAACTCTACAAATTATTGGAGTAAACAAAACCATGTTTATCGTGGTTTTCACTTGAAAACCGAAGTTCACCAAAGCTCTTCACTCCACAAAAGTTTGTCAAATTTATTTATTAAGTTCGTCAATTTTTACATGACACGCCTACACACTCTATCGTCTGAATATACAAATAAACCCGATTTCCATAAAAGTCTACCGTAAATGAAAAGTATTTTGTTGTGTTATATTATATTTATTGAGGTAAATATGAAAATATGACATTTTGAACACAAAGTCATGGAATATGCCGTTAAATGATCAATCTGCATATGCTTTCCTTTTAAATTTCGGTACAATTTGGTTGGACAATCCAAATGGAAACTGACTGGGCCAATTTGCTTTGAAGTCCATTAAATAGTTCACTACTACCTTCCATGCCCATTTCGATTATCATTTTGCAACAAATTCCGCACAAGTAAACATCCAACTCTTCAATTACTATATATATTACTAAACAATGCTTTACCAAACAAAGAGCTTGACATCCACAATTTATGAAATCTAGTGAAAACCACAAATTCTACCAAACACAAAAAGAGTTCAGCTCTTCTCTTCACTCCAAAACCAGTTTCCACTACACCCGTTCTATCAAACAAAGAGTTGAACTCCGGTGTTCAATACCGGTTTTGTTGAACTCCACTAATTATACTGGGAGTATGTTGTAGTTTTCGCGAAGCCTCGTGTCCAACCAAACGGTCCGTAAAAGATTCGTTTAGTAGAGCCATATACCCGGATATAATGTTTGGAGAAGAAATAAAGCTCTGTTTGATTGAGAGAATGGCAGGCTGGGATAATTGCTTAGGAATTTATTAGGCTGAAGTTGTTAGCCACTGAGAGGTCGCCACGTCGTGTAGGAGGTACTAATTCTTCTTATATTTGCCTCTACAAAATCAAAATTTTGATCCCACTTAGGCTTGCTCCAGCAGGGGCGCACCTGTTGGAGCTGAGCCCGTTCAGACGCTCCAGTAGCGCCTGAACTGGGACTGAATGTTCAGATGCGCCTCTTTTAAAATAAATGATAAAATAAATTTTTAAAAGGTAGAATAATAGAGGCTGAACTGCTGGAGTATTTTTTTTTTAATTGAAGATGAAGTTTAGTGGAATGCTCATGTGGCAGAGTTGAGTCAGGCTGAACTGCGGGAGATAGCCTTAGGACCAGCATATCAATTAAGTCATTGGTTGGTATTAAGACGAGTATCACATGAGAGGGACGCATTCGGCATAAAAATTGCACTTTGAGGAAAAGTCAGAGAGTAAATGATCAATCAATCAAACTTTATGGGGAAACGTTTATTTCCAAAAAAAAAAAAAAAAAAAAAAAAAATAAAAAAAATCTCAATCTTTTAATAAACAAAAATATTAAACGAAAATTTTAATACAAAAACTGAGAAAAAAATAAACACTAACACTCATCAGGAAACCA
>JAYMSL010005348.1:0-10188 GCA_036897195.1 Plantago coronopus
TACCAAAGGTTGCAACCCTAGCCATGATGAGTATGAGAATATCCATTGGTAAGTCTTGGATAGTCATTCTCGAATAGAATTCTATAATTTGTGAGAATACTGAGAGTGAGTTTGTGAAAAAAAGTGAAGACAAACACGGGTTTTTATAGCAAAAAAATTCTTAATTCGAATTTCAAATTTAATGTTTTAGGCGCCTGTTTTGGAACATTTTAACAATTTTCGAAATTTTGTTTCTTTTATTTAAGAAATAAAAACGAAAATAATTCATTGCATAATAAATGGCTAACTAATTTCCATAATATGACTACATATTTTCGCAGGTTATGGAAAGCCGGGAAGTGAGAATTTTTTTTACTATGCTTAAGGAGAATCTTCCTTAATTATGGATATTTTCTTTGATTTTTGCAAGAGTTGTATAACGTAAATTAGGAATGTCATTAATTACTTTGTATTCTAAAAGGTAAAATAAGAATGTCATTAATGACTTTGGCAATAGTTGTAACAACCTTCCATATTATGTATTGAACACAATTAATGCATTGACTAACTAATTCTTAATTTGGTAATGTAATTAATAACTTTCCTTTTGTATTCAAAACAAAACAATCCGGACTCGGGTTATATAAACCGAAATCCGACTTTTTGCACCGACCCGGAATTTTTGTACACAAAATCCGGACGGTTGCGGGTCGGTTCCGGGTCAAAATGGAATGTGGATCCTGCTGCTTAGATAGAGCTCCATTTCAAAAAAGTGCCTACGTGGCATAGCTAGAATTGCTCATAAACTTTCAGTTTTATATAATATATAGATTACAATTGTTCGACGAATTTCTAATCAACGATTAATCAAATATTCTACCAGCATGAACTGCAAATGAGATCGCAGATCATCTTGCAAGAAGAATTCCACCTGACCCGTTTTGAATGGGAACGACTTCCTTCTCAGTTTAAGTTTATTTTATATAAAGACGCTATGTAATTTAGTTTAATTACTTTGTAATTTCTTTCTATCATTATCAAAAAAATATATTCTACAAGCCTCAATACAGATGAAATAATCACCCATTTCGGAAATATAATCCAGGGCTGGCGTTGGGCCTGTGCGGGCAGCCCGCCCGCACAGGACCCAACATTTTTTGGGGCCCCCTGGCCCAATACTAAGCCCGATCTCACCTTAACTATTTTTAAATATGTAGGTAGATTATGTTAGATTGAGATTAAAAGTTGGTTTGTTGCAGCGGAAAAGTCTCATTTTCCTTTTTCTACAGGTCACAGTTTTGAATACTCCTCAGCCCTTTTTGTTCAAAATTCTTTGACATGTTAGGAGAAGTCCGTTTTAAAATAGGCAGTCTTAAATTGGGGGCGGTGCCATGAACTGCGTCAATACACCGCAAAGTACGTGCCTAGTGGTGGTTATTGGAATCTTGACCCCGCGTCCAACTCAGTGAGTGATTGAACGAACGAGTTGCATGTGAAGGAGAATAACGGAGCTCACACCTTCCAGACCAGTCTAATACTAATGTCCAAAACTAATCATGAGATAAATGCCTTTTCAATCTGCCATCTCTATTGTTTATTTTAAATTTCACATGTCTTGTGTGACTCCTGTCACATTTATTTCCATCTAATCATAACTATTTTCATGCGCCTAGGATAAATTCTATAATATTTATGCCGAAACATGCACCTCAAAACTATATGATACATTTGGAATAAAGATTTTAGTATATTTGTAGAATGTATGTAGATAGTTATAATAGCTAAATTTGTCTATAAGGTGTGAGTTAAATTTTATGAGACAAGTAAATATATTGTAATGGACGAAATGAGTATATAATTAATTGATTTAAAGTTCATAAAGTAAACAAAATCAAATATGCGCCATTTACTCCACTCCTTTAAAGCTTATGTTTTCAGATACATACAAGAAAGATTATAATTAAGAGATATATTTCACTTACAACCTGACTATAAAGGTTATTAGTTGTTCCTTTATGATGTGCAAGTTTGTATCATATTTATATGTAATATAAATAAATCTAGTAGATTTTTCCGAACACGTCTGATGTTCGTATTTAGTCAAAATATATGCATATGCCTCTTTTAAGGAAAAAACACTATATTAGTGTACGTAAGATATATGGTACACATGACAATATTTTAGATTTTTAACTAAGCGAATGCATGAGGAACGAGCATCCAGTTCTGTAACATTGGCTTGTGTTCATCTTATTTGTCGGAAATGACTCGTGTATAACATAAATAAACCTAAGTTATTATTGATCCATAACATAAATCCATAACCAACAAAATTGACATCTTTATTAATAGTAATAAATAATGTACTTAATACTAGAATCTAAAATTATCCATCTCCTCCTTAAAAAAAAAAAAAATTATCCATATCCTTATCCTTCAGTTATGTACCTCATCGCTGGTCAAATATAATAATATTGACTTGAGGGTAAAAGTAAATTAAGTTTTACTTAAAAACACAACAAGAATAATAATAATATCATTGATTTCCGGTAATTTTCTAGATTTCCATAAATGCATCTAAAACTTGATGGCATAAAAATAATAAAATTACAACAAATAAGACATCTTCTTCTCCATTATTGTATGGCTTTACCAGCTAACCTTATTAGTAGGAAACAGTTACCAGATTAGGGTTCTATACTTGCATAATTTTACTCATACAGTATATAAATATAAATAAAGAAAGAATTCTTCATCACTGACTCTGTACCTCTCTGGAAAATTGTGTCAGGTGATTAATTCTTCCTAATCAATCTTTGGTTCTTTCTACTCTTCTGATTTTCCTCATATCAAATTATTCCTCTGCTCTGCTGTGTTTCCTGTTTCAATCCTCGCTGGTTCAGGTTGTTTTTCTGCTCATCATTAGGTTTTTACAATTCACTTCTTCCACTTTCGTTGACTCCCATTTCGGAATAAAGAATTTTTGGTACATCACCCTTTCTGGTTTTCAATTTAGCAAGAAAGGCCCTGAATCTTTATTTGTTTACTGTTTCTTGGATGTAAATTCTGGATCTTGAATTTGATGAGATATTCTTTATTTTGAATGCAGATCGGACAAAGCGTGTTTTCTATTCACCGTTGCCAATAGGTATGAACTCAAATCTTCTTGATTAACTAGTTTGTCTATAAATTTGTTGGGATGGGCATGTTTTGACTCTTAATTTTGATTCTGTGTTTTGAAGTATGATAATTGGCAACTGGGTTTGAGAAATTGGGGTTGGTTTTGAGAATGGCTCTTGCTCTGAGTAGATATGTGGATGTAACTATTGAAGATGAGGAGGAAGAGTTTAGGAGCTGTTGTGGTGATGAGGATGAGCTGACGGAGAGGGAGGAGAATTCGAAAAAGGTTTGTGATGTAAATGTGGATGAAAACTCTGTAAAGATGTATTTCAAGGGTGTGTCTGTATGTGGTCCGGGAGATTGTGGCGCTAGGATTTCTGGAATTGGTGTGGTTATTGAGAAGCCCAGTGGTGGCGATTCTCCGATCCTTGTTCAGAAAAAGCTCGATTTCTATGTTGAGGAATCGGTTGCGGATTATTTGGCTCTGCTGGATGGGTTGTCTGTAGCTATACAGGACGGGGTTAGGAGGGTGTTCGCGTTTACTGATTCTGAAATATTGTGCGAGCAGGTTAGAATCTCATGAAGTTTGCGATCTTCTGTTTGTTCAATTAGGCATGTTTATCATGTTTTCTGATGTGAACTAGTTACTATACATTGTGAATTTCCGCTAGCAAAGTCCAGTTGCTTTCTTATGTTCCTTATCTTAGGGAGTGTTTGTAAATGCTGTGATTGTTGTGGTTAAGTAGATATGATTGATTTGTTTTTTCTTTTATGGTTGGGGATGGTGCTTGAAATTTGAAATGACATGCGCATGAGGCACTGTCTTATGAAGTTTCAAATAGTGTTTGTCAGTTTACATGCCATTCTTTTAAACAAAGTAAAATCTTTAACTTCCGAAATGCTTTTCTTGCTGTCCTTTTGTTTTGGAAAAGTTGCCCATTATTAGTTTCCACGTATCGGTTGCAAACCATCAGTACGAAACTTATGTTGGAGAATGTTATCAATTCTTTGCAGATTTCCAGTGACGAAGATCTTGAGAATCCTCTCATATGGGCACTGAAGCAAAGGATCATAGAACAAGCCAGTATTCTCGAAAACTTTAACCTAAAGTTTCTCCCGTCTATGGAACTTCAGAAGGCTGTTAAATTAGCTCAAGTGGCAGTTGGTATAGTTTCTTTTCCTCAGAAAGGCGACAAAGTAACGGAAATATGCTCTATCTGTTCTAAGGAGAAACTTTTGTCTATGGTTCTCAAAATGAAGTGTTCCCATAAATTCTGTTCCCAGTGTATAAAAGATTACGTCGAAGATAAAATACAATCTACTCAGGTCCCGATCAAATGCCCCATATCAAGATGCAACTACTGCATCTCTGCAGTTCAGTGTAAATCTTTTCTTACAGTTAGCTCTTATAAAGCTTTGGAGGAAATCCTTATAGAAGCAAATATTATAGACTCAAATAAAATTTATTGCACTTACCATGATTGTTCGGTAATGCTTGATCTTCACGAATGTGTGCCTTGTGCGGAAAATGACTCCAGTGGTTGGGATTACCGCGTTGTTGAGTGTCCTGCTTGTGAAAGATCCATATGTGCCAATTGTGAAGTTGCTTGGCATGATTCAATGACATGCGAAGAATACCAGAATATGCCGTTAGAAGAGAGGGATGCTTTTGATATGACGCTTCGACGTATGGGGCACAATACAAAGGTGAGGAGGCGTTGTCACGAGTGCCACCGGTTTGCCAGACGCCCCCATGGTTCCTTCCACATGACATGTCGGTAAGTCTTCGAAAGCTTTCTTGAGATTATAATTAACTTAGTTAATGAAAATGGTATATTTCTTATTCTGCTTGAGCAAGTATTAGAAGGACCAGTTATTCTTAAACATTGAGAAAAATAAAGTCAGACTAGTGTAAATTAAGGAATGCGTCGAATTATTTGCTCCACACCACCACCCACACCCACTCTGTAAATTGTGTGGTGGTGTTGTTTTTCCCCAAGAATTTCACATTTTCTCTACTCTTTTTTCCATTAATTTTGAATAACTGAACCTGGAACTCTTTGCAACACCCGGGAGATGTTAAAAGGGGAGCTTGACAAGCTTAACTGAATGACCATTGGTAAGCTGACATAGTGTGTTATCAGAATATAACACTAGTGAGCTGTCGAATTTGGTTATTAATGATCTTAGGTTAGGGATGGTTACTTTCTAATTTCTATGCTTATCAGGTTGCACTCTTATAAGACATGCTGAACTCTTTGTTTTCTAGACCTTGTACTTACCTTGTATTTCTAGTTTCTAAATACAGTACTTCATAAATCGACGCACTAACAGGACGTATTCTGGTGATGTATCAAAGACAAATTTCCTATGAGTTGTGCTGTTAGTTATGTAATGAACCAAGTGATAAAATTCTTCTGATGTCATGTGATACTTGGTATGTTCTTGTATTTGAAAACATAGTCTGTTATTGTCGCCGTGTATGCAAAAAGTGTGTCTGCACTCTTGGAGTTCTCTCTTGTGACGCTTTGACATTATTTCTTGACATGATTTACTACTTAATAATGACCTGATGCATTATTGAAGACCCAGGCAAGCTTAATACTTGTATGCTTTATGAACTTCAAAATGTTTACTCAAAGCTTTGCTCATTGCTGTTGTTTTTACTACTGCAGGTGTAACCATGAGTTCTGTTATTCTTGCGGTTCAGACTACATAAATGGTGAAAAGACATGCCAATGTGCCTTTGATTTAGATGAATATTCCGAGGATGAGATAGATACATATCCTCCTCAACAGTATGAACAATGGGCGTGGGAGTCATTCATGTCGATTCCATCTAGTGACACATACTCCGAACAAGAGAGATCCCAACTGGCACTTATCCAGAGGTTTCTTTCTGGAGGTTTCAGTTCGACTGATCACCAACCATACCAGTCACCACCCCGCTGTACAGATTCGTACATGGATACCATGAAGGATCTGCGTCAACTTCCTTGGCTTGAAAGATTCGTGTCGGTTATAAGTGACAATTACTACGAAGACTATGTTCAGTGAGCCTAAATAGACTTGGGCATAATTGGATAGGAGATAGAGTAGCTCACTCTCACCCTCCTATGGAATAGTTTAGACTTTTATAACTACATATTCTGTTCGCTCTAAGCGAATTTCCTGTGTGAATTTGGATTTCTTTCTTGAAATTCTTCATAATATGGAAAGAAAATGTTGATGAAAATATATATTATTGAATCTTGGCATTTCATTATAAGCAATAGAGTACAGAAGTTCTATAATTGTGTTTTTTGGGCACTTTCTCTTTGTTGATTTGAGCAGTTTTTCTTTATTGCCTCTGAAACAATTTGAATGTTTGGTTCAAAAAGGCTAGTGTTGGTTTGTTACTGGTTTCTCATATAAAAGTGTTTACCTTCATTACCATATACTGCATGTACTATGTAAGTGACTCTTTTGCTCTTTTGGGGGTAAAAGACACAGCAACACATGTAAGTGACTATTTTGCTCTTCTAGGGGGTAAAAGACGCAGCAACGCAGGAGGAAACTCGTCTGGATTGATTCACACTCGTTTATGTTTTAGAGTTATGGGAATTTCTTAAATCCTGAAATAGTAACTGAAGTTCTGATTGTGTAAAAACAGAATAAATGCCTGGTTAACTCAATGTCAAACACAAATTTTACTGTTGTACTCGGTTAGGGACTTAACCTAGCTCCCTAACTGAGTGTAAAACAGTTCGTTCATCACTGAAGCTGTCTTCTGATAAAAACATGCATCCTTTGGCAATGACACCTTTGAGATGATTTAGAAGCCAAGGCAATCATTTTATACATGAAATCAAGACAGTATTGTTGTTTCTGTATGGTGTTCATCTTATTTACTTTAAAGTAAACAAAAATAAGAAAACTGAAACTACTAGAGCATTGCTTAACCACACCAGAGTGCCTTGAGAGTACAGAAGTGTGTTTTCAACAAAACCTTCAGCCTCCAAATTTAAAGAAGCTTTCAAGTTCAAACCAAAGAATCATGATGTACAGAAACAGACAGGATCCCTGAATGTGTATACTGCAAAAGAATATATACCTAACCTTTTCTTTTTCATACTACAGAACACTAGCTACATCAAGTATCAAAGCAAACTCAGAGGCGATCACAAGAAACATGATTAGTACCATAACTGATTGCTACAAGGCTTGAATCAGACATGTTTGAAGCCCAAGAACGTGGACCTTTCGATTCACCTTCTAGATTGTAGGCGTAAGAAGGCCATCTAGCATTGATGCCGCATATGTCATTGCCAGTCGGAGCCATCATCTTTTGAGTTCGTTCAAGAACCACGAGACCAGAGAAAGTTGAAAAGCTGTTCCCTACGAATACATTGGATCTCAGGCAAACTTCATAGTCAATAGCTGACCGGATTAAATATGAATGCTGCTTGTACATGTCGAAAACACCTAGTTTTTTCTTTTCAAATGGGAGCAATCCTTCTTTCCAACCGGTAAGTATTGAGTCATCTTCAAGAAGACCATCTGCAACAGCAAGGTACATAACCATTGGAGTCTTCAGACCCCCAATCTTTCCCACTCTTACCATAATTTGCTCTTTACTGCTACATATTTCGGTTAAATTTAATCTGTGCTCCCATTTTTGACAGTGAATCATCCAATCTTTTTCGATTCTCATGTGAACTGCCATGTAAGGAACCGACTCTAATTCAACATTTTGTACAATGCCAGCTTTACGGCGTTCTTCTAATCCAATTTCTTTAATCCTGTTCACGACCTTATCAACTTCCTTAGAAATCTCTTCAACCAGGACTAAGCATTCAAAGATTTTGGCATAGTCTTTAGCCGGCCAATGATCCTGCCACAGGAAGGGGTTCTTACCTACTATTTTGATGGTTTCATGTTCGCTGTAAGGACTTCTGCTAAACTCTTTCAGTTGATCCAAATCTCTCTCAACAGTCCATCTCCGACCACTTCCCTTTTGAAGCTCAAACACATCCGTCACATTCGAAACTTCCGAATGACGACCCAACTGGACAAATCCCTTGCAAAGAGAGTTAAACTTATCAAGCCGGAACACCTTATCAAAGGAAATAGGTTTAAGCAAATCGACCTCTTTGTAAAACAACGAAGCACTCAAGCTCGGCATCAAGAGCGTCCGGTTCAGCATCCTAGCAGTCAAACAAGCTCTCGCAAATGCAATCTTTTGATTGTTCAAACCCCATACTATCTGTGGAACCTCTAAAAACTTCGACTTTCGATCAAGGACAGAGAGTAGCTGCGTCCTGCTCTTGGCAGGGAATAACAAGCTTTGTTCAATGGCACTAGGGAGAACAACAGCTCTAAGAACCACAATAATGACAGCCAAAACCACACATTTACAAGCCAGAGAATTCAGTTGCATCCCAAAGAATCTCAAATGCTTGAACTGAAACAAGTCCATTTGAGATTCAATATTTTCAGCCACTCAGCAATCAAAACATTCCAACAACGCCTCAAATACTCAATTACTTGCAAAAACTAACAAAAAATTTACCAAACCAGAGATCAAAGTCTCAAATCACTTTCATCTGCAGGGGAAGAATAAAGAACAAAATCACAAACAATTCAACATTATCAAATATAGAACGTACATGATACATTCCAAGCAAAATTAAGAGATCAAAAAACAAGAATCTTATTTTGTCACAACTAGACTCTAAGAGTACTGTACCTAAACAAATGTTGATGTAACAGTAAAAAAAGAAGATGAAAAAAAAATGAAAAATCTAACCTTTATTCCATTTTTGATGAAACCAAATCTCTGGAATACTCTGTATAGGTCACTGTAAACAGGAATGGGATCAAAATTCAAAACCCAGACAGAATTGCATGGAAAGGAATACAGAAAAAGGCAAAAATCGCTTAATCATCGGAAAGTAAACAACTTTATAATCATGAAAGCTCATAAACAAAGTAACCTCTTGATGTAGAAATTTCAGTCCTGGAAATAGCGATTCGGACAAATAATTTGAAGAAGATGGCCGGCTGTTTTTGAGGAAATTCTAGCTGCAAAAATAAATGCTTTTGCGCGTAAAAGTGACAAAAGGAAAAATCAAAGGTTGGGTGATAAATGCATAATTGAATTACAATAAATTATTACAAATTATTTTTGTATTTTTAAAAATTAATATTCCACTTATTTAGTTTAAAAGGTTTGACCGTTTCTTTAGAGCATGGGCCATGGAGTTGGATTTTCCAAACATTTGAGTTTAAATTTGAATTTTTCATTTGAAAGTGATTTCACATCATCTTTTAGACATGGTTGATTTTGATTTAATTTTAATTACGTTTTATTTAGATCAGATCAAGTCATATTTATTCAGATCAGTTCAGTTCGGATGTGAAAAGTTCAAATTTAAATTTAAATTAATTTCAGTTCAAATAATTTCAGATAAATTTAACGAATTCATTGTGAAAAGTAAAGAAATTGAGGTGAGCATTAATTGGGAAGGGATTAATATAAACATAAAAGGTTGACAAAAATGGAATAAGTGGGAAAAGAAGATGAGTCAGATGGGATCAGTGTAGCAAGAATTTGTGTGCTGTTCTTCTGGTATTATTGTGTTGGTGACATTTGACAAAAACAAGAGAAGAAGAATCAAGATCGATGATTCTCAACCACATGGATATACTATTTATATGATCAATTGGAGCCTATACTACACTATCATATGTGGCATGTGATTCATTGAAGTAGACAGGTAAAGAAACCCATAAATGTTCAATTCCTCACCAATATTTAACATAGTATATGAGGCTGCCGAATGACAAAGGGTGTTTGAATAGTATAGTGGACGTCGGTAATTCAAATTTTGATGAAAGGAATAAGATAGGTTAGTCATGAAGTTATATAAAGTGATATATATACATAAGTGTGTTTTGAATGATAAGATATAAGGTGATATGTAAGGGGTAGATTAGCCGTGAGATTTGACGGTTCAAAAAAAGAAATGGATTAAAATAGTAGGATACTCTCCTACACTTCATTACATACTGTTAATACAAATATATGTCGTTTAAATAATCTTATTC